>SJYT01021992.1:347092-423449 GCA_006410635.1 Cephalophus harveyi | reverse complement strand
AAAAATAATAAAGTATATTAAAATATAACAAATCCATTCTCTTCAATATTAATAATACAATATTAATAATAATGTTGGATGAAAATAGAAAAGGATGCTTGTATTAATAATAATAGTTAAATTATTTGAAAATGTTATTACTATTCATTATTCTTTTCAATTTCTATTATGAAAATATATATACAGTACTTTAGTAAGTAATTTTTTTAAATTAGTATTAGATATTTTAAGAGTATCCTCAAAATTTTTCATTAGAGTGTGTTATTGAAAAAGTTTGGAAATCACCTCCACAGAAAATGTTGCACAAATAGGTTTATCACTCTCTGAATGTGCCTAATGGTGCACAATCATCTAATAAAATGGAAATAGCCCAGCACTGAGTGACCTAGATTCTAACCCCTTAAAAAGTTGTAAAACTCCAGGCAAGTCAACTTCCCTCTCGAGGACATTTTTGCCCATCAGTAAAATAAAATGGTAGAACTGGCTAATCCCTAATGACCCATCTAGCCCTGAAATTCTGTTTTCAAGATGTTCTTCCTATGAGACTATGAATTTATATATTATTCAATCATAATTACATGATAATTTATCATAGACTTTAATGATGACAAAGGACAAACAAAAAAGCAATGACTAATTTTGAGAAAATGAATAAAAATTCATATGAAATACTAGCTCTCAAGAGTATGTATAATCACTCTGATTGATCATTTTTCAAGCACTGTTAGACATAGTGTTTTGCTTTTGAAGTGACACAAAGATAATATTATCCTCCTCAATTACATTCTACATAATACTTTATAAATAATAGCAGCACTGATAGAAAGCTCACATCATTGCTTAATTCGCATTTTACAATGGGAATTATACCTTTTTTTTTAAGTAGAGTTACAACATAATATTTAAAAGTAAGAAAATAAAACAACCTATGTAGATGATCCCAAATAAATGCATCAGAGGGAGTTCTGGTTTCTGGGTAAAATAAAAAAGAAATTTCATATATTATTGATCTAGGCTTTGTTCCAAAATTTTCTATAACAAATATATGTATATCACTTCTCAAATCATACTTTTGGTTAGAAAGAACTGTTTTTTGGGGGGAGGGGGCTCTTTAATGTTTGCAGTCTTTAATGTAGACAGATGGAAAAAAGTGTCATTCAATCAAAAGATAATGTGCCTAATTTACTATAGTTTATTTACTATACTATAGTTAATTTACTGTACTATAATTTATTATATTTGTAAACTTACTCTAAAGTAAACATTAACCCCAAAATGCACATGCTTCTGACATAGTTTTAGGGAAACAATCTTATAGAGATGATTGAAAAAGTTAGCTTAATATACAATAATATTTTTTTAAAAAAATACCTGATTCACTGGAATTACCTTATTCGTTCAACAATTCAACAGATATTATCTAATGCCAACTCTACATTGTGCATTATTGTAAATTTTGGCCATGTATTATGAACAAAATGAACAAAACTCTTATTCTCTAAGAGTTTTCATTCTTGAGAGAGAAATAAAGTTACATGGCATTTTTAAGAGAGAAGTATTTATTTAATAAAAAAATAATTCTTAATAGTGATGAACAGGCTAAGGAAAAATATAGCTAGTTTCTAAAAGTTATAGTGGCTTTAATGTTAATGAGAGAGATAGGATTCTGATGAGGTGTTGGAAAGATTTTGTTACGGAAAAGACTGGAGAAGTTTGGAATTTCAGATGATATAAAAATCTACGGTCTGTCAATGTAATGAGTAGAAGAATATAGTTCACATGGTCTGGAATGGAACTGCAAACTCTGAAGGCATCACATGGGTCAGGAATATTGAAATGAACCAGGGGAAGGGATGAAAAGAGACATTTAAAGTTGCCCGAATTCTTGGTGTATATGAGAGAATAACTGAAGTCAGAATAGAGTCTTGTTGAAAGTAGGGTTCCCAGGCGGTGCAGTGATAGGGAATCCGTCTGCCACTGCAGGAGACGCAAGAGACATGGGTTCAATCCCTAGGTCAGAAAGATTCTCCTGGAGTAGGAAATGGCAACCACTCCAGTATTCCCACATGGAAAATTCCATGGACAAAGGAGTCTGGTGGGCTAAGTCTAGGGGGTCACAAAAGAGTCAGACACGACTTAGAGACTAAACAACAATAACTGAAGTTAGAAAACTTTCATATTTAAAAGTAGGAGAGATAACTGGACTTCACTAGCCTTGAATAATGAAAGAGTTTTACAGAGAGATGAAATATGGTAATCTCTATAATTAGAAAAACTTTAAAGAATGCTTAATTGATCTAAAAACCATAGTAAATCTAAAAAAAAAAATGTGGGCATGTAGTAGAAGGAACATTATTTAGTTTAAATGACTATACAGACCAAGTGTCTTCAATAGAGAAAGGAAATTACATCAAGGAAAAGAAAGGACATCAGAAGCATTCTGTGAGGAGGTAAGACAAGTATGAGAGCAATAGAAAGAGCTGAGAAGTCAGCAGTGGAAGAATGAACCTTGGCTAGAGGAAAGCACAGACAGAATAAGAACTTGGCTACTAAAGAGGATAAGTAATGAGAGGGACTTATACTTTTACATCCTACTTTTATGGCACACATTAATGACAGGAATGTAAATAAGTAAAGAAATACAAAAATATAAAGTCGATTCAAATTACTAGACATGGGATTTCTCTGGTGGTCCAGTGGCTAAGACTCTGCGCTCCCAAGGCAGGGTTCCTGTGTCTGATCCCTGGTCAAGGAATTATATTCCACATGCTACAACTAAAGACTTCTCACATTGCAACTAAAGATCCTGTGTGCTGCAACTAAGACTGAGTACAATCAAGTTAAAAAAAAAATTACTAGACACTAGCAAACACATACATATATAATGTATGTACTATAAATGCAATACATATCAGACCTATAGTATTACATACACATTTTTTCTTCATAAGATGTTTAAGAAGTCGTCATTCATTCATTGTTTCAATAACTATTTTCTGAGCATCTATACACTATTCAAAGGCATAGTCAGGAAAGGTCTGTTAAACATGAACTCGTAGAAACATTTGATAACCGCAGTTTTCAAGACAATTGTGCTAACACAATGAAGTAAGCAGACATGCTAAAAATAGTAAAATGATTTAATTCTCTAATCTGGCTCCCTTTACCACTATCTGATTCACAGAAATCTAACTATACAATTTTTCAAAGTCCTTAAGTTTAGAATCTTGGGCTTCCCAGGTGGTAGGTACAATGGTAAAGAATCTGCATGCAATGCAGGAGAAATTGGGAAATGCAGGTTCGATCCTTGGGTTGGGAAGATCCCCTGCAGGAGGAAATGGTAACCCACTCCAATGTGCTTGTCTGGACAATCCCATAGACAGAGGAGCCTGGTGGGCTAAAGTCCATGGGGTCACAAAGATTTGGACATGACTTAGCACTCATGCAAGTTTAGAATTTTATACTCATGGTAACACAGCAGGATGGCATGTGAACTTATGCTGCAGCCAGTTCATCAACGTTACAATCATTTTCCACCTTTCTCCATCATCCTTTTTGAGATCACAAGAATTCTTTCTGAGTGTCTGAATGGTATACAAATATAAATGATTATCCCATAGTCCAGATTAGTCACCGTGTGGCTAAAGTCTTTTAACATGGTATCTTCTACTCCCTGAGAAATTTATTATTTAGCAAGATAATCTACTAACCAAAAAAATTCTATGAAAGTATTTATAGCTAACGTATCTTAATAGAGGTGAAAATTACTTTGGAACACTCTTAGAGTAGACAGATTCTTACCACCAGTCCACCTAAAAATGCTTTCAAAATGATCAGGATAAAATCTGATCTATATGGAGTAAGGAAAGGCAACAAAGAAATGCAGAAAACCAATCAGCAACAAAAAAAAGAAAACTGGTCATTTGGTCATTTCAGCAAACAACCCATAGTGTCAGTAAAAGCGTCTGAAAAGTGAAAGTCGCTCAGTCGTGTCCAACCCTTTGTGACCCCATGGACTGTAGTCCGCCAGGCTCCTCTGTTCATGAAATTCTCCATAATGGAGTGGACAAACATATCCCTTTTCCATGGGATCTTCCCAACCCAGCCACCAAACCCAGGTCTCCTGCCTTGTAGGCAGATTCTTTACTGTATGGGATACAAGGGAAGCCCCCAAACTGTCTAACTGAGTCCATTTTTTTGGAGGGAATTAGTTTCTTTTCAGCCACTGTGACCAGAGTATCATTAACACTTTAAACCTGTGTTTATGCTAAAATTGTCTATACAATATTAGTGATAGATATTATAATGACCCCAAAAGGAAATTTCCAGAAATTTAATATTTTTTATGGGGAGAGAGCGGAGAAGGCAATGGCTTCCCACTCCAGTACTCTTGCCTGGAAACTCCCATGGATGGAGGAGCCTGGTGGGCTGCAGTCCATGGGGTCGCTGAGTCAGACACGACTGAGCGACTTCACTTTCACTTTTCACTTTCATGCATTGGAGAAGGAAATGGCAACCCACTCCAGTGTTCTTGCCTGGAGAATCCCAGGGATGGAGGATCCTGGTGGGATGCCGTCTATGGGGTCGCACAGAGTCGGACACGACTGAAGTGACTTAGCAGCAGCATGGGGGAAGAGAGAGAGAGAAGCAGATTATTTACCACAAAAAGTATTTGCCTTGTACATACTCCAGGTAAGCGGCTTAAAACTAGTTTAGTATAACAAAAGAAAAAAAGTTTTTATTCTCCTTTTTATCACTCAGTTTTCAATGAAAAATTTCCTAAGACATTCTTCAGTAAATATCTGAGTAAAACATGAACTCTTAAAGTCAACAGCATTATGCAGACTTTATAGGCTTTTGGGGTCATAAAGGAAATTTCACATCTTAAAATAATTCACTGGTAATTAAATCAATATTTAGGCTATTACTCAGGAACAAAGACAGCAAAATGGGAGAAAGACATTTCCTGACATCACTCTCTCTTCTGCAAGCAGTTTCCACCACTGTTAGCAGACATATCATTCTTTTGTTAACTGCAGATAAATTCTTGGTCTTCCTCCTTGCCTGTTTTTCACCCTTTAATTCTATCTGGAGGGCTGGGTTTGTTTTTCCTGACAGTATTTGAGATTTCTAAGCTACCACAACGGTGCCAGCCCATACTGTGCACAGTAAGCGAAGAAGAAACAATCTGGCTGTTGCTTTAACACTTTGCAAATAGAAACTGTTTGTTTCTTCGGCTTGATTTTTGCCCCTGGATATCCGACAGAGCAATCATCAATCCACCGACTAAAAGGCAGGTTTCCCTTTCATCTTCCCCACATGTAAATTTGGCAATTTCAGATGGATATTTGCAATTCAAAGAAAAGTGTTGTTTTTTGATCAGGCATTGGCATTCTTTTATACAGTAAGAAAATCTGTTACCTTCCTTGATTTTTTAAATCTAAATTCAAATAAATAACTCTTTAGAATTTATGCCAACTACAATACCAAAGAACAAGACTTTTTTTTTTTCTTTACATGGGTCCAAATGACAAGATTTTTCATTAAATTAACTATGTTGCTAAACAATATAACAAACCATCAAAGGACAAGAAAACTATTCTCACAGTTTGGGTGCGACAAAAGTACTTTGGGTGCGAAAGAGTACTTACTAACTTTGCATATGAAAGCATAATTTACCAACAAAAAAATGTGTCTCTGTGGAACGAGGATTAATTCAGGCTGATTATTTTTAAGAAACAGAAAATTCAGGAACGTTTCTTGTTACTTCCTTCTTAACTGCCTAAAATAATTTAGATAAAAGGCCTGTTCCCAGAATAAAGCTATGACCAGAGATATCTGCCAAGGACATGGGCCAGACGTGGTGGGGGGCACTGGAGATCAGGGCGCTCTCTGTCCCACTGTCTTTGCATGGCCCATCATACATTTGTTTACCAAACATTTGCCTTTTTACTTCCATGTGAATTTTCTTCTTTCCTTTTGAGTTCCCCTGCCATGACCCACCCTCCTTTGCCCTTACCTGAAGATGGTAACTAAGGTGAGGGTTTCAGCCATTTTGATAAATTACTCAGTCTTCCTGGGTCTCTCCCATGTAATTCATGTAATTTTAAACTTTAGTTTTTTTCTCCTTCTCATCTGTCTCATGTCAATTTAATTCTTAAATCAGAAAGACAAAAAAGCAGAGGAAAATTTCTGCCTTGCAAACAGTTGGTGTAGTTGGCAGGATTCAACTTCGCATGTTGGACACTTCCATGAGGGTGCTGCAGCAAAGTGGAGATCCCAAGACAAGTGAAACAGCCCCATGGAAGGTAAGAATTCTTACCGTGTCATTCTCCCTGATCTCCACCTGCAGGTTCTATTGGAAAGGAGGGTGGTAAGAATTTTTTCTGCTAAAATTAAGATTAGCTGGAGAAAATATGTATGGAAGTAATTCCTTGGACTTAACAACTCTAGTAAGTTTAACAGAATAACCCATGCTTTATTGATCATGACTCCCCCAGAGATGGTCACTTTCCCTTTGTCTCTGTTGTATCTTTTGTCTTGTTCTACATCCTGAGAGTTTGACTTTAAGACCAGTGAGGATATCCTTTCTGATCTCTGCAATCTGGAAGGTGTACATACTGGTGTGTATCTGGTGGTCAGTTGAATAGACTCTCTGTGACCCCATGACCCCATGGACAGAGCCCGCCAGGCCCCTCTCTCCATGAAGTTCTCCAGGCAAGAATACTGAAGTGAGTTGCCATTCCCTTCTCCAAGAGATCTTCCCAACCCAAGGATTGAACCCAGGTATCCTGCCTTGCAGACAGATTCTTTACCATCTGAGCCACCGGGGAAGCCCTGAGTAGACTGGGATCAAAGAAGCTGTAGCCAGGTGATCAGAAGCAGTAACACAGCAACTGGCGTCTATTCGCCCAGCCTTGCTAGCTTCCCGGGGAGTTTGTCATAAGGGGTCCTTGTCCATAAGGGATATTTTTCATCTCAACTTTTGTTGTCTTGTGACTAAACTTGTGCAACAAAGGCCTTTACTTTCTTAGAATATTCTTGGGAGGGGACTTTCTAGACCATCTGAGGACTTTATCTTTTTGTACTCTCCTCTAGGAATGCTTCTTGCAACCATGATTAAGCTATAAAAAAGCTTATCATTTGAGTCACTATTAAGCTTCTACTTATCAATGACCAGACAAAATTGGTAAATCTTTAGTGCACTTTCACAGCAAACAGTTACTTTCTTGGTACCCAGGAAGGATCAAATTAAAAGGTGGATACACAGGAGCCTGGTAGGCTACAGTCCATGGGGTTGCAAAGAGTCGGACACGACTGAGCGACTTTATTTTCACTTTTCACTTTCATGCATTGGAGAAGGAAATGGCAACCCACTCCAGTGTTCTTGCCTGGAGAATCCCAGGGATGGGGGAGCCTGATGGGCTGCCATCTATAGGGTCACACAGAGTCGGACACGACTGAAGTGACTTAGCAGCAGCAGTAGAAGCACACAGAATAGCTAGTCTTAAGAACTCTCTTGATTAAAAAAAAAAAAAAACAGCTCAAGAAGTCTCATCAAATTTGCTGGTCAGTTTCCCCCACTGGGCTTTACAGATGATACCAAAAATATTACGTTATTTAACAAAAGAACTGGAAGAACCCAAGGGGAAACCAAGGGCCTCTTCCCAACAAGTTGGAAACTTTTGAAGGGTTTTTAAGAAGTACAGTTTATAAAGTGAATGTCACTCAGTCGTGTCTGACTGTTACTGCAGGGTACTATTCAAAGAGCAGAAGAAAGAAGAATCAGAAAGGAAAGAATGATGGGACTCACCCCAGCAGGGTAAAAAATTTTAGATGGTTATTAAGAAATGGGATGAATAAAACCAACATTGATGGGGTTAAAACAAGAGTTTTAATATAGCACAATTGAAGAGTGAGTAGGCCAAAGGGATACCATGCTGGTCCCCTAACACTAAAGGGTCCAAAGCAAGTCCATTCTATTTACCTCAGTTTGGAGAAACTTAAAAATCCAGAAGGCAAAATTTACAGTGAGAAACCTAACCAGCAATCACTTAGGCGTAGCAGTTAGGCTGACTAATCAAATTAAAGACTGACAAAAAGGGTCCATTGGCTTGACCCCTCCTGGGCACCTAAGGCCTTTTATACAGAAGTGGGAAAAGGGGCTTGGGAATAAAAAGGAGACATTTCCTGGGATGACTTCTCTAGTTGTCCAGTGGTTAAGACTCTGCTTTCCAATGCAGGGGGTACAGGTTCAACCCTTGGTCAAATTATCAATAAGTTAAAAATTAATAAATAAATAAAAGTTAAAAATAGAAGCTAACAGGGATCTTTGATGTAGTTACCCCATGAGCTATGTTACCAAAATCATTGGTGGGACCCAGAAATAATTAGATTTAAAAAATGCAAGGACTGATAAGATTATAAAGGCTGGAAGGTTTAAATGGGCGTTATGTGAAGAGGTTATGTCTGCATTGTCTTAATGTATCATGGGAATGGATGCTGTGTCTGACCAGGAACATTTTCCCTACCCAGTACTGTAAGACCAAGACTTGTCAATGGAGTCCTAGTGGAGGCAATGGTTAGACTGGTGGGACCCAGAAATAATTAGATTTAAAAAATGCAAGGACTGATAAGATTATAAAGGCTGGAATGTTTAAATGGGTGTTATGTGAAGAGGTTATGTCAGCATTGTCTTAATGTATCATGGGAATGGATGCTGCGTCTGACCAGGAACATTTTCCCTACCCAGTACTGTAAGACCAAGACTTGTCAATGGAGTCCTAGTGGAGGCAATGGTTAGGGGTACAAGAGTTCATGAAAATGAAGCAGAAGTATTTCAACGGACTTTATGCAATGTGGCTGCCTATTTTTCAGATGACTGTGTTACGAGGATGGGTGTCCTGTCTCACTGAGGAACATTACCCCTCCCTGGTATTATAAAACAGGACATGTAAACCCCACCCCCGCAACTTCAAGCAATGTTAATCAAACATGCTAATGGGAGCCAGTGGGATAGTCTGAGATCACACAGTGTGAAGTAGAAGCTTGAAGCCAATTGTTCAAGGCTTAAGAGAAGTAACGATTTTTGTCTTGCAAATCTATACGAAATCAGAAATGCAAACACAGCCCACAATCAAAAAGCTAGAAATAAAACTACCATAAGATCCAGCAATTCCACTCCTGGGTATCTACCCAGAGAAAATGAAAACACTAATTCAAAATGATACATGGACCCCAATATTCACAGCAATCTTAGTTACAGTAGCCAAGATATGAAAGCCCACCTACATATCCATAGATAGATGAACAAATAATAATATATATTAATAGTATATGTATACAAAATCTTTGTACATATATATCTCACACATACACACACAATACTGAACAATAAGTTCAGTTCAGTCTTTCAGTGATCTCCGACTCTTTGCGACCCCATGAATCACAGCACGCCAGGCCTCCCTGTCCATCACCAACTCCCAGAGTTTACTCAAACTCATGTCCATCGAGTCGGTGATGCCATCCAGCCATCTCATCCTCTGTCATCCCCTTCTCATCCTGGCCGCAATACCTCCCAGCATCAGGGTCTTTTTGAATGAGTCAACTCTTCGCAAGAGGTGGCCAAAGTATTGGAGTTTCAGCTTCAGCATCAGTCCTTCCAATGAACACCCAGGACTGATCTCGTTGAGGATGGACTGGTTGGATCTCCTTGCAGTCCAAGGGACTCTCAAAAGTCTTCTCCAACACCACAGTTCAAAAGAACTATCCTTCGGTGCTCAGCTTTCTTCATAGTCCAACTCTCACATCCATACATGACCACTGGAAAAACCATAGCCTTGACTAGATGGACCTTTGTTGGCAAAGTAATGTCTCTGCTTTTGAATATGCTATCTAGGTTGGTCATAACTTTCTTTCCAAGGAGCAAGCATCTTTTAATTTCACGGCTGCAGTCACCATCTGCAGTGATTTTGGAGCCCAAAAAAAAAAAAAAATCTGACACTGTTTCCACTGTCTCCCCATCAATTTGCCATGAAGTGATGGGACTGGATGCCATGATCTTCGTTTTCTGAATGTTGAGCTTTAAGACAACTTTTTCACTCTCCACTTTCACTTTCATCAAGAGGCTTTTTAGTTCCTCTTCACTTTCTGCCGTAAGTGTGGTGTCATCTGCATGTGTGAGGTTATTAATATTTCTCCCGGCAATCTTGATTCCAGCTTGTACTTCTTCCAGCCCAGCATTTCTCATGATGTACTCTGCATAGAAGTTAAACAAACAGGGTGACAATATACAGCCTTGGCGTACTCCTTTTCCTATTTGGAAAGAGTCTGTTGTTCCATGTCCAGTTCTAACTGTTGCTTCCTGATCTGCATATAGTCAGCCATAAAAAAGAATGAAATCTTGCAATTTGCAATAATATGGATGGACCTAGAGGGTACTATGCTAAGTGAAATATGACAGAGAAAGACAAATACTGTATATTTTCACTTACATCTGGAATCTAAAAAAACAAATGAATAAAACATAAAGAGACATATAGGTATAGAGAATAAACTGTTCCAAGGGGAGGGGGGTTTGAGAGTGGGTGAAATAGGTGAATGGAATTAAGAGGTACAACCTCCTAGCTACAAAACAATTCATAGGACATAATGTACAAAGGGAACAGAGTCAGTAATATTGAATTAACTTTCTGTGGTGTATAATCTACAAAATCATCACATCACTATGTTGTATATCTGAAACTAATATAACACAACTACAATTTTTATAAAATTACATAAAAATAAATCTCCAATGAATGAATATATAACAATGACTCAGGAAGTTTTCCTTGTTATATGCTTCTTAACTGCCTCAAAAGAATTTAGATAAAAGGCCTGTTCCATATGAGAGGTGTCAGAGAGATACCCACAAAGAAAATGAGTCAAGTATGGTAGGGAAATTTGATATGGGCTAGGATCAAAGTCTACTCTGTCCCACTGTCTCTGCATGGCCCAACAATTAGTTATTAAAAATTTGTTTTTCTATCTTAATATGATTTTCTCCCCTTTAAAGTCTCAAACCACTGTCCCAACATCCTCTTTAAGTTTAGCTGAAGATGATATCTAAGGTGAGGGTTTTGACCATTTTCAGGGGTTAGTTTTCCTAGGTCTCTCCCATGTATACATATTAAATTTTTTTCTCCTGTTAATCTGTCTCATGAAAATTTAATTTTTAGACCAGCCAGAACTTAGAAGGGAAGAAAAACATGTCTTCAGCAGTTGCAACTATACACAGGAACAGTTTAATAAGTGCTTAATAAAACAGCATCTCTGATGGAAATTGCTGATTTCAGCTAGTATCAGCTCTTCAATAAGGTTATGATTCTCAGTATTTGATGTACAAATTAATCACCTGATAATATTTAGAATTGGTATATTTGCATCAATACTAAAAATTTTATTTCAGTAAATATGTGATTTCAGAAACCTCTGAATCTGTATTTGGTCACATGAGTTGAATATAGGTGACTCAGAAAAAATTTGAAAAACACCTGGCTACTCCCTATTGACTTAGAGCCAACTATGAGACACATAGTGTTATGAAATGAATTGTTCCCCTCCTCTCCAAATTAATATGTTGAAGCCCTAACTCTCAGTATGGTTGTATTTGCAAATGGGCCTTCTAAGCAAACAATTAAGGTTAACTGAGGTCCTAAGTGTGGGGTCCTGCTCTGACAGGATTAATGTCTACAAGGAGAGACATCAGGGAATGTGCTCTCTCTCCATACATGCGCTTATGAAAGGCCATTTGGGGATATGGCTAAAAGGAGTCTGGTTGTAAGCCAGGAAGAAATTCCTCACCAAAAACTGAATCAGCTGGAATCTTGATCTTGGACCTCTAGCCTCCAGAACTGAGAGACAATACATTTCGTTTTTGAAGCCATTGCCATCTACAAATTGGCACTTGCCAACTTCCTTTCAGTTCAGTTCAGTTCAGTCGCTCAGTCGTGTCCGACTCTTTGCGACCCCATGAATCGCAGCACGCCAGGCCTCCCTGTCCATCACCATCTCTCGGAGTTCACTCAGACTCACATCCATTGAGTCAGTGATGCCATCCAGCCATCTCATCCTCGGTCGTCCCCTTCTCCTCCTGCCCCCAATCCCTCCCAGCATCAGTTGGACATAACTTTTCTTCCAAGGAGTAAGCGTCTTCTAATTTCATGGCTGCAGTCACCATCAGCAGTGATTTTGGAGCCCAAAAAAATAAAGTCTGGCACTGTTTCCACTGTTTCCCCATCAAGGATGAAATTATGAGCCTCACAGCTGCTGACCTTCAACACTCCCTGCAAGGAGTTCATGGAGGAGGCCAGGAATGAGTTACACTTGTGCTCTGAGAAAAACTGGCAGAGCAGGTCTTCAGACAGATATTTTCAGGAGATGATTTTATGAATCCAATTCTTGCATCTTCTTGTATCTATATTGTTATAGCCACGTGTTCCAGGAAACAAACTCACTCAGAAGGACAATGCAGGTAGTGGAGTGCAGTTTATTACACCGGCGGGCCCAGGGCGGAGTCTCCTCTTAGCCTCCCGACCAGCTTTTGTGAAAATCTTTTATACCCCATGTGTACGTGTCTGAACCCACCACTCCAAATTCCTTGAGACTTACATAAACCAAGGAAAATACAATCCCAATAACCCCATCATTCACGTGCTATGTACTCATGTACTCAAACAGTCAAACAATTAGCCAATAATCAATAAACCCGAGGTTACACTCCGATTGATACAGAAAAATTTATGGCCTGTCTGGAGGAAGTGGTGATTAGTGTATGTTTTCTCTTAGGCGATGAGTAACCTAGATACGATCTTCAAGGTTCCCCTGTCTGGGGGGTCTTATCCTTCTGTTGTTTCCATAGGCACTAAACACAGAGTTCAGGGTCCATTGAAAAGGTGGCCGAGCATGATCAGCATGAACAGGCCTAAGATGGAGTCCAGGCCCTGTGAATTCCTTCTTCAATACAAGCACTAAAATCCTTCATGGTGAAATCTACTCCTTTTGACCAGCAGTAACCTTCTGCCAAAAAAATATGTGCTTGATTGAATGAACTCCCCCTTCACCAAAATCGCGTATAAACTGGCCTCCCCCCTGCCTCTTTGGAGCGCTACCTCTCAGAGCTGTCTGATTGCTCTCTCCCAGGCTACAGTCCTCATTTTGCCCCAAATAATAAAGCGTACAACTCTCACATGATACTTTTTTTTCTTTCAATTGACATCATCCAAGTTGTTGTGAGGTGAAGTCGCTCAGTCGTGTCCGACTCTTTGCGATCCATCCATGGGATTCTCCAGGCAAGAATACTGGAGTGGATTGCCATTTCCTTCTCCAGGGGATCTTCCCGACCCAGGGATTGAACCTGGGTCTCCCGCATTGGAGGCAGATGCTTTAACCCAGCAAACTAATATACAGAGTTCTCGTCAGAAGTTGTTTTTTCTAGATCTCTGGAAACTTCCCCACCTTCCTTCTCTTAGCTTCTCTCCTTAGACTCTCCCTGAATACTTTATTTCATCTAGGGTATCTAATACATGAGTACAGTTTTTAATACTTCAAATCTGAATAACAAAAGAGACAAAGCTATAGAAATACACAGAAAAAGTGGCAGAAACTACTCAAGTGTCTTAATCATTCACTCCTATTGTAGCCTTCTTCCTTAAGACTTTCAAATTTGATTCAGTTAGTACTAAAATATTAGTGATTCTTAACCTGGGACCAATGCATACATTTCAAGAACAGTCAAACATTGTAAAATGTTGGGTACATAGAAATTTTCCTGGTGAAAGAATCTCAGTGGGATCCATTGACAAGGCTTCCCTTAAGATATAAAAGTCTACCTACTTGAATTATAGGATCTGTTTCTCCAGATGTTAGATATATGAATAGAGAGTTTCCCTTTTCAACTTAACCTGGTAAAATAATCCTACTACAAAAGAAATAAATTGCCCATAAAATGTTGAGCAGTTTGTGGCTTAACAAAGAGAAGACAAAAGAAAAGTATAATAGATTATTTCAAGTCCTGTGTCTCCTTGAATCCTTCCTAAACTCTCTAATTCAAGTGTAGTCATCCATTCCTCAAATCCTCTATCTTCCCCTGAATGTGCTACCCACCTGCTGCTTATACTTTACATTCAGCTTTTGCCAGTTTAGCTTTCACCAGCAGACATTCCTTCATCTTTATAATAATTATAAGATGCAGGTTGGAAACCTTTTTGGAACTGTGAATAAAGTCAAAACAATGTCTAAGAGAAAACCTGCACAAGGGCCACAGAACAGGATTTCTTTTTTAAAAGCAAACATGAAATTGGAACCTATTATACAGAGTGAAGTAAGCCAGAAAGAAAAACACCAATACAGTATACTGACACATATATATGGAATATAGAAAGATGGCAGTGATGACCCTGTATGTGAGACAGCAAAAGAGACACAAATGTATAGAAAGGACTTTTGGACTCTATGGGAGAGGAAGAGGGTGGGATGATTTGGGAGAATGGCATTGAAACATGTANCTTACTGTAATATCCAACCCAACTTCAGTTTTAGCCTCTCCTAGGAATGGAATTTTAAGTCAGCAGTGTGGAATTTCCTGGTTAGCAATAATTAGGTAATCTGCATGATAAGATTCTTTGCCCTTCCCACTAAGGAAAGGTGACCTAGCCTGAAACAATTTTTGCTGTCCTTGTGTTGTTGTTAATAATCTTGTCCCACCCTATTTCTAGAGAAGCCTTCCATGTTGCAAAACTTCCTGGAGAACCTGTCTGTTTACTATTAAAAGGTGGATTGCTATCAGATTCATGAATCATTTAATCAAGTCCATTTGATCTCAAATTTACTCTGTATAATTTGCTTAACTAATACATGTTCTCTTTTAATTGGACTTAAAGGTACTATTTATAAGCTGCAGTGTCTTATTCATGCAACAACCTATACTGTCATGGAAAGAAATGAGCAAAACAAAGGAATATTACCTGTCAAAATTCAAGACAGGAAAAATTTCAAGAAATAAAATATTTAAAAGGCAATGATTACCTTCTATAACTAAACTGGCAATAGTATTGTTGCAGGAAGGGGTACCCCTTCCAGGGCCCGAAACTGGGCTCTTGTCTAACACTCAGAATGAATTGTCTGAGAAGACCCATGTGCTGACAAAGGAAGAGATTTTACTGGGAAAGGGCACCCGGGTGGAGAGCAGTAGGGTAAGGGAACCAGGAGAACAGCTCTGCCGCTTGGCTCAGAGTCTCTGGTTTTATGGTGATGGGGTTAGATTCCAGGTTGTCTTTTAGCCAATCATTCTGACTCAGAGTCCTTCCTGGTGGTGTACGCCTTGTTCAGCCAAGATGGATGCCAGTGAGAAGGATTCTGTGAGGTGGTTGGACATGTGGTATCTCCTTTTGACCTTTCCCAAACTCTTCTGGTTGGTGGCTTATCCTGTGTTACTTACCTGGACTTCCTGTCATAAAACAACTCATGCAAATAGTTACTATGGCGCCTGGCCAGGGTAGGTGGTTTCAGTCAGTGTGTTTCCCTTAACAGTATTAGAGTACATGTCGAAGGCAATGGCAGCCCACTCCAGCACTCTTGCCTGGAAAATCCCATGGGCGGAGGAGCCTGGAAGGCTGCAGCCCATGGGGTCGCGAGTCGGACACGACTGAGCATCTTCACTTTCATTTTTCCCTTTCATGCATTGGAGAAGGAAATAGAGACCCACTCCAGTGTTCTTGCCTGGAGAATCCCAGGGATGGGGGAGCCTGATGAGCTGCTGTCTATGGGGTCACACAGAGTCGGACACAACTGAAGCGACTTAGCAGCAGCAGCAGCAGCATGAATTTAAGACTACAGCAGGTAAGCTCAATTAAATTCATAAAATCAACTTTTCTTGGAAGAAAAGTGAAACATGTAAAGGAAGCAGTACAGAAAAAAAAATTTTTTTTGAACAAGGACTATCATCAACCTGTTCATTTGAAAATCTGAAAGATAATTCGAGAAAAAAGTTTGAAAAAGTTTTAAGTCTACCTTATATAGTACTGATTCTACTGTTCAGCAAACATTTATGGTAGAGTTCCTGAAGTTAGTTTATAAAATCAGAAAGAAAACTGGGGCTAAAACAATTTTTTCAAATTGAAATTCTTTTAGAAATATAACAAAAACACAAGAGACTTTAGCAAGACACTGAATTAATTAAAGCTAATTTCAATCTAAAATCCTCAACTGAGCTCATCTGATGTTGCCTCTCAAAGTCTGCAAAAATTTTCAAAAGTAGTTTTAAACCTTATTTTTTTTTTGCAAAAGAAATTTAACACTATATGAGAATACATAGCCTTGATCAATAACAATGGAATCTAAATAAAATCAACCATGCCACAGTAATCATTTCTTTGAAAAAAATAGAAAATAATTTTTACAAGTAATTAAACATGACATTTGAATTAGTTCATGATCTATGACAGCTCACAATAGGATAATCTTGGATTGGACCACTTAATTCTTGATTCTTCAGTCTGTTTTTACCACAAGGGAACTTTATTTAGTTTTATTTTTTAAAAAGGAAATGTTAATACTAACTATAAACTCAATATTTGATGTCATTTATATTAGTTTTAACTGGAATGTGGGTAATGATGAATTTACAGCTGACCCTTAAACAACATGGGGGTTAGGGATGCCAAACCTCTGAACAGTCGAAAATCTCATAATTTCTTATAGTCAGCACTGTATCCACAGTTCCTCCTTACTTTTGAATTCAACTAACTTGGGTCATATTTACTAAGGAAAAAAAAAAAAAAAATCAGCATATCAGTGGACTATGCAGTTCAAACCCATGTTGTTCAAGCATCAGTTTGTCTCGTGTTATCAAATTAGTTCTTCTTCCCCAGATTAAATGTCCCTGAAGGACATCTTGGAAGAACAATAATGAGAAAGATGACATAGTACTGACTAAAATGAAAACTAGATAACAGCAGTCTTTTGGAAACAAGTCAAACAACTTATTCTGGGAATAGCTTGGATTCTCACATAAAGTATAAAATGAGAGATTCAGTATGATTAGAAAGCAGCTATCTGGCAGCCCTAACATTTCAGATGCTTTCAAAATGAGGAAACCTCCCAGTTTCTTCTTCCATACAAGAAAGCACAGTGTATGGCTATCAGTTGGGGCCAAAATAAACTCAAAAATTGAGGTTGACTTTCATTTTTAGCAATGTGTCCGACTAGTTGTCCTAAGAAATCTTCCTGGTACAGAATACCTACGAAGAATGCATGAGTACTCATTAAAAACAAATAAAAACCCTTAACACAAATTCACTGATGAGCTGGCAGAAGAATAAGGGAAATTCTCTGAAGCCAGAATTGTCAAAGTACAAACCCATAAAGCACTGAAACACTAAAAATGGCATTCCCAAGGATGTGATTTTAACTGACCACAAGCCTTACAGCCTAAGTGTTAAAGAGAAAGCTTAGGTTCTCTGCAAGTTGGAAAGTCAGAATGGAGACTTCGACACAATGCTAGACACCCGACCAGCTTTCAACATCGCTGCATGTGACAGAAACAATATTATATGTTGACCATAATCCCTTCTCTTCCTGGGCACCGAGGAAGGACCCCTTCCCAGCCTTCCTTGCCGCTTTCGGGGGACTGCGTGACGGCATGCTCGCCAAGTAGGATGTGGGTGGGAATGACGTTCTCCACTTCCAGACTGGCTTTCTAGAGGTAACATATTTCACGTTGTAATGTTTTAAAATGTGGGAGGAAAGCTCCCTTCACATCAGACTTGGCATGAGGCATAAACCTTCATTCTGTTAAGCCACTGAAATTTGGGAGTTTATTTTTAACTACATTTAGCCTAATGATTTTGATTAAAATAATTCAACAAGAAAAAAACAAAGTTTGCTCCACAGAGAGAAATAATTGGAATATCTGCCCTAAATGGGATATAGCACTGAAATTAATATTCACAGGTGTTGTGGGGGAAAAAAAAAGTCCACGCAAAAAATTAGAATAGTCTCAAAGTTTTTGAGAGTCCCCAAGTACCTTGAGGATGAAACACAAATTCTCTCTCTACAAACAGACTTTAAATCTAGGATCAAATATTCTCAAAGATATAATTCCAGGATATTACAAGTAAAAATAATAAAACATGTAAGGAGACAAACGACTATGCACAAGAGAGCAGAAACAATAAACTATAGAAGTCGAAAAGCAAAATCTACCATTGCTAAAATTATCACAGGGATAATATAAATGTTTCTATTAAGAAAATACTATATTAAAATGAAACACTAAAATTATAATTAAACAGTAACAAAGTTTCTAGATTTGCTATGCAAATTTGGAAAGGACTCAATGTAATTTCTAGAAATAAAAATGCAATATTGAATTTAGAAACTCCAGATTAAACACTAATTACATTCTGAAGAGAGAATCAATGAATTGAAAGATATGAAACTAATATTTAGAATGTAGCTCAGGAAAAAACATATAAAATATAAAAGGGCTAAAATGAGATAGTCATATGTTCTAAAATATGTTTATAAAACCTGACCTTATTAATTAGAAGTAGTACCAGAAACTCTGGAGACTTAAATCTCTTTGAATCAGTTCAACAGCAGAAACAGATATAGTTAAATAGAACTAGTAAGCTGGTAGGTAGGTCATAAGAAATTATCCCTAACAAAACTTAGGGGAAGAGATGCAAAATACAGATGAAAGTAAAAGATTTAGAAGATGTAGTGAAGCAATATGATAAACACTTCATTGGACTTCTAGGAGAGCTAGAGGGAAAAGGGGGAAAGGGATATTCAGACATAATAATATTTTCCAGAATTGATTAAAGAATCCTAGATTCAGGAAGCTAAATACATCCTAAGCGCAATGAAATAAATAAATCTACCGTCAGAGCCAAAGGAAACTGAAAAACACCATATATAAAAAGATTTAAAAGCCCAAAAGAAAAACAAAACCATTTACAAAGTGCTTACATTACACCACCAATTTATTTCTCAACAATGGAAGGCAAGAGAGAGTTGGATTAAATCTTAAAGAGAAAAAAATAAAATAACATTCAGTGTATATCCAATTTAACCATATTTTAAGAATTAGGGTGAAAAAAAGACATTTTTATGCAAACATTTACAAACATTATTACCATCAACAAATGCTTCTTCTAAAGAAAGGGCTTCAAGAAGAAAGAAATTGACCATAAGAAAAAAAATAAACTAGGTTGTAATAAATGAATCTAACTCAAATAAATCATTGAATGCTTGATCTTACCAAACCATAATATTAACAATGTATAATTAATGGAGTTAAAAACTAATGACAAAGCAAGTTTTGTTTTAGAATAGGTCAGAACAAGAAAGCACATTTGCTTTAAAACTAGACAAAGTCAAATAAATTATAAATATAATATTTTAAAAGCATCAGGGAACTTCAGAAGCAACAAACTAAAATTCCAGAAAGAAGAAAACCTCTTTTATTTATTTTTTTTTTTTGAGCAAGGATTTTTCTCTTTCCCGTGCAGGCCTTTTCTGATTCCAGGTGCTTATAGAGTCTCTGGCTTGGAAACTCTGGGACCGGGCTACAGAGAAGAGAAACTAGCAAAATTTCAGTGATTCTGCAGGAGTAGTGTGATAAACTGGAAACCTGGGAGGTTTCAAACTCACAACCGCTCTCCCCAAAGAACATTTGCTAAATTTTGTGCTAAACAGGAAGCTGAGAAACTAGGTGGAAAGCTTCCTGAATGCAACGTGGAATTTCCAGATGGAAGTAAGCTAACTCAATATACCACCAGTCTTACCTTCAAGGAAAAGGTCCCATTTTGAAGTAATGTAAGCAGGAAGGCCAAAGAGCTGAGCTAAGGCCTCTGAAGGACATAGCTGAATTTTCTGCAGTCTTCCAAATTGGAGGAGACAGAGATATACCAACTTAGAATCAAAACTCTGCAGGCAGAGAAGGAGCACAGCAAACAGAAGCAGGGGTATTGCAGAAGTGGGCTGGGTCCACCCAAAACAGAAACCCAGCCCCGACTTTAGTTAATGTCTGATTGGATTCAGGAGTTTCGATCCTCACTCTTTTTATCAATAAAGGAAGATAACATAATGTAGAGCCTTGAGAGTTAAAGCACCAACATGAATTAAGAAAGTACTAGAAGTATGAAGACAAGAAAATATGACCAACTCTCATGAGAAAAGAAGTGAGCCAAATACTGGAGTTGGCAAACAAGGATTTTCAAACACCTCTGGTTAAATGTTAAAAAACATGGAGCAAAAGAGAGGCAAAGTAGATCAAAGAGTGGAGAATTTAACAGAGGATTAAAATCTATAAAAGAAAATCCAATGAACATTTCATAAACAAAAAAAGAAAATATCGACACTAAGAAATTAATAGATGAGTTGAACAGGAGACAGAAGGCAGCTGAAAAAAAGTGAAATAGAACTAGGTGCTAATGTTTTCAGTGAACTAGGAATGAGGTTTTTAAAAAACTGAAACAGACCAAAAGGAATGAGTAAGTATACACATGAACATGTGTATGAACATGTAAAAGACTGTGGGACATTGTTTTTGTTCAGGTACCCCAGAGAAAACACTTTGATGAAAAGATCTGCCTTCATGAGATCTAATAGTGAGAGCTTTCTAGAAGAGCATTGTTAGGGAGTGAAGCATGATTGAGAGGGAGAAATTGAACTGAAATGCTATTCCAAGAGAGGGCTTTATCAATCTTGTACAAGTTCTGGAACTGGGTTGGCCCTTCAGAAAGGTCCTGAATTGAGGCAAGGAAGCTGGGCACTTTTACTTCCATTCTGACCTGTCATTGAAGGCAGCTGCCTCTGAGAAGGCCCCATAAACTTAGGCAAAGCCCAGCTCTTTGGCTGACGGCCATGCCGAGATGGGCCTCAGCTGTGAGTTGTCAGAAAGCAACAATCCCAGTGGCTGGGGGAATGATGCAGAACCTGGATTCGGGATGGTTCCCCACAGCCTCCACAAGCACTCACACTTGGAGCTGCCTGCTTCATATAAGTTCCCCTACCTGGAAACAATTCCTCCTGGACTCTAGTTGATCTCTTCTGTGTAAATTTGCCAGGGCAAAATTAGTGGACATATTACAGCCCTCACAATTCCAACAGTTCCTGGAGATACAGTTGACATGCATTGTCTTCCCACTCTACTGACAATTCCCAATTCAC
Source organism: Cephalophus harveyi (assembly GCA_006410635.1). Taxonomy (NCBI): domain Eukaryota; kingdom Metazoa; phylum Chordata; class Mammalia; order Artiodactyla; family Bovidae; genus Cephalophus; species Cephalophus harveyi. The sequence continues at coordinate 402,233 of SJYT01021992.1, read as the reverse complement.
TCTTGGCTACCACATCTGCTGGTTCAGGTGCTTTGGGTGTGGGGTGACAAACACTTGTTCTAAGCATTATTCTCTAAGCCCTCCTTCAGCTGTGGCTGCTGCTCGTATTCACTCACCATCAAAACTGGGCAAAGAAATGACGAAGGATCAAATGACCCGGATCATCTGAGTGGTAAATACATTCTTACCAACTTCAGTCTGTAGCAGAGAACTAGAGTCAATTACCCTGGCCAATATAGCGATTTTTTTTCTCGTCTACTGGTCTCTTGGAATGAGGAATCCAAAGTGACTAGATGGCAACCATGGAATAAAGTTTCTTAGGAATCTGTGTCCCCTGATGGAAACATTCCTTCCATGGGAACCAGGCTCTCTATAAACTTAAGCATTGAGGATTCAGTTAACATAAAATCTCCAAGTGGATCATGGAGAATGATGGTCTGTGAGTTCACTCCTATTTCCAGTATTTGGTTCTGGCTCCTTACACTGAGATTAACTAGGACTGAGCATTTTTCATCATTGCTAGTTAGAGTGTGTGCTGTGCCCTGGAGAAGGAGGCCTGTCCTTGCAGAGTATCGTCCCTAAGATAACATTCAGGTTGCACCTTTACAATCCATCCCATTGCTCTATCAAGCCAGAAGTTTCTGGGTGGTTGAGTAGGTGATAGAAACATTCAATCTCAAGTCATGTGCTCACAGCTACAGCTCCTTTGCATTAGAGGGGTTCCTGGTATGAGGCATGTTAAATCACATATCAGTGAATCAAACAACAATAAACTCTTATAAAGGGATGCTGGCGAAGGTTCTCTGAAGGCAAGTTAAACACATGTAGGAAATATGTGTCAGATCTAGACAAATCACTGACTTCCAAGATGTAAGGAATCTGGTGTACTCAATTTCTTACCAATTAATTCTTTGGTCTCCTTGAGGGATGGGACCATTCTGAGGTATAACATGGCTCTCTTGCTGGCAAGCAAAACATTCCATGGTGGCAGCCCTGGTGAATGGGAGCCCATGCAGACGGCATCCTGGCCACCATTGCTATTTCATGCCTGAGTCCACTGTGCTAGGAGCAGAGTAGTGGATGGCAGAGGTTAGCTGGCATCAGCTGACAAAGTTTTCTGTCTCTCTTGCTAAACAGCAAAATGCCTCTTGTGTCAGTTTTCCTTGTATTTCCTCTCAGCTGTGAATGTCCCCTTCAGTATAGGCAGGGACAAATAGCAGACTCGATGAGGATTTTCTCCTTCAAAATGAGCTTGATGTTAAGCTTTCTTAGTACAGGGTGCTAAAGGAATCTCAAGGAAGGAAACAGTCCTGGGATATCCAGTGTGGGCTAGGCATCAGCAGCCTGGAGGAGAGGACATCCAAAGAGCCTACCCCCATCATGGGCCTGGTGCATCTTCACTGCATTGCCTCAGAGCTATTTCAGTTTTAAAATTCTCTACCACAACCGGCCTGCAGAGAACTAGTTCGGTTTCTTGTCCTTCCCCCACCTCCCCGCCACCCACCAGTTCACTGTCTTGTTGTTACCACACCAACCTGATCTGCTGAGCAGGATGTAACAAGCACTTTAGGAGGTTATCAGTACCAGAAGGAAATAAACTCTGTATCATTTCTGGGGCCCAACATCATGGTCAAATTTCTGGGGGTTAATTGGTGTGTAGGGTGCCAGCAAAATCCCTTTAAAGAAAAACTGTCTGATATGGGAGAATGGCATTGAAACATATAAAATATCATATGTGAAATGAAAAAAAAAAAAGAAAAACACACAAAAAAGAAAAACTGTCATACACAGCCTCACTTAGCACTGAAGAAGTCATAATACTTACTAGGCATTTTTGGATTCCGAAGGAAAAGTCATATTTGAGTATTCTGTACTGATCCATTAAACAAGTAACTGTAAGTCTGAGAGTTATGGGGCTTAAAGTAAAAGAAAACGACATGAAGTCTAACCATAGTGAAACATGTTTATCAATTGGATTTTATGACCCAGCAAGTTCAAATGACACTTAAACTGTCCAGGGCCAGAAGGGCTCTGTACGGAGCCTTTCATTCAGTTCAGTCGCTCAGTCGTGTCCATCTCTTTGCGACCCCATGAATCGCAGCACGCCAGGCCTCCCTGTCTATTACCAACTCCCGGAGTTCACTCAGACTCATATCTACCGAGTCGGTGGTGCCATCCTCTGTCTCCCTGCTCATCCTCTGTCGTCCCCTTCTCCTCCTGCCCCCAATCCGTCCCAGCATCAGAGTCTTTTCCAATGAGTCAACTCTTCACACAGAGCCTTTAGCCAAGCCAAATAGGAGAATCACACTGCTGACCCCCAAGCGATAGAAGTAAAACTGCATCCTGGTTTTATCCTTGTTCCTGGGCCTAGCAAAAGACTGAGTATCTGACCGGACAGCCTCCAGAGATCTTGAAACATGTCATGGATTGTTTTTTTCAACTGATCTACCCAGTTTTAGTTCAGTCATGCAAAGCAGTAATTCAAAACCAAGTGGAAATGGTACAAAAATGTCAAACTAAAGCAAGTCTACAAACGCCCAAGTAAGCTGAATGAGCAGATGGTTTAAATGTCTACATAGCAGCACATCCTGCTGTCTAGCCCCTGCTGCCTTAACCCACACTTACAGCCTTGTAAGATTTCTTTATGATCAACAGACAAGAAAAAGCATCCGCCAGATTTATAGATGATATTAAGAAGATACCACAAGATATAATAAAAAACTGGTTTATGTTCATACAACAAATATTATTCAACAGTGAAACAAATGAATAGTAAATACATGTATCAAATAGAATCATCAAGAAAATGTAATTCCATGAAATACTTTATGTAAAAGAGTATATTCAGTATGGGAGAAGGAAATGGCAACCCACTCCAGTTTTCTTGCCTGGAGAATTCTGTGGACAGAGGAGCCTGGAGGGCTGCTGTCCATGGGGTCGCACAGAGTCGGACATGACTGAAGCAACTTAGCCTGCATGCATGCATTGGAGAAGGAAATGGCAACCCATTCCAGTATTCTTGCCTGGGGAATCCCAGGGAAAGAGGAGCCTGGTGGGCTGCCATCTATGGGGTTGCACAGTCAGACACGACTGGAGCGACTTAGCAGCAGAAGTGGTATACTCAGTATGCGTGCATGCTAAGTCACTTCAGTCATGTCCGACTCTGCAACCCCATAGACTTTAGCCCACCAGGCTCCTCTGTCCATAGGATTCTCCAGGCAAGAATACTGGAGTCAGTTGCCGTGCCCTCCTCCAGGGGATGTTTCTAAGCCAGCAATCGAACCCATGTCTCCTACATTGGCAGGTGGGTTCTTTACCACTAGCACCACCTGGGAAGCCTCATACTTGGTATAACTCCATTTATAAAAAGATCTAAGACCAGAAAGCTAAAAATTAAAATATTTGGAGATGCATGATAGAAAAGCAAAGAATGTTTAATACAAAGTGAAGGATATATATGCCTTTGTGTATTTGGGCTGAGAAGCAGCAGTAATTCTGTTAGAAAAACACAGAGGCCTTCAAAGGAATTGGTAATGTTATATATCCTAAGCTTGTGATGGATCTATGAGTATTAATCTTATAGTCATTCTTTTTGCTAGTGGCTCTCAATCCAGGCTGTACTTTGGAATCATCTGAAGAGCTTTAAAAACCAAGAACAAGACACAAAACTTGATGCCCTGGCACTGATTGATTTATCCTGAGATGTTTGGGTTTGAATGTTTCCCAAGTGATTCTAACTTGTAATTAGATTTGAGAAACATTGTTTTACATTCTTAATATACTCTTTTGTATTTTTATACATTTGTTTTTGTTTTGTTTTGTTTTAGAAGACCAAAGACACCGGAAATGAAGCAATTCTCGACTTAGAGTTGTGATATATTGACCCATTTTGCTTCTTGCTCCATGGCAGCCAGGTCACATGGCAGTTTATTGGCCTTTAAGGCCACATAAACGTTCTCATGAGGTAATAACTGCTCCCACTCTAACCCAGTCAACCCCATCTGCTCCTTCTCTTTAGTCCCCACCTCACCTGCCAGTGAATCTACCCTAACCTCGCACGCTGTCGGCATCTGAAGCACAGGCATTTTGCTTTGTGCTATTTACCCTCTAATTCTGATGCTTCTCTTTCTCTCTTATGACTTCACTTTTTCCTGCCCTTAGGCCTTCAGGCCCTATTATTTTGGCTTTCTTCTTCCCTTCCTGACAATCCCATTTAGTGCTTTTCTTTCCACTACTTTTTCATCATGGAAATGTCTAAACACTGACTTAGGTCTCTTCCTAAATAAAAGAGATTATTTTATAAAGAAAAGAAGAATTAAAATGCATTAACTAAGGACCTGGCTTTTAAATTGGTAAAAGAAAAAAAATAATTTAACAAGGATATTGACTCTGACAGCACTGCTTCAGGTTTTTCTCTATTTTTATAAGTTCCTAAAAATTATACAGGAGTGGGATCAAGCTCTTAAATCTCACTTCTTCAGTGTAGTGCTTTAATATCACAAAGAAACAGTATATTTTAAATATCCCTGAATCCAACTCAAAGATATCAAATGTGTAAAAATGAAAGGATGATCATTTAGGATGAAACTCAAGAAGCTAAGCCCAATAAAATCAATACTAGCTCTGTTTTTATCATGTAAACAAACTATGAACATTCAAGCTAATAACACAATGGGGAAATTTAAGGCATGAAATGTTTCAAATTCCCATTACTGAACATAAGATGCTTAAATGTTAATGGTATGCTGAGAATAAATGCATTTTTTCACCAGGACTTCCAAAAACTATACTGGGCTATCTCAAACATTTTTGTTATGCAAATTATTGCAAATGAAATATTTTTCTAACACCTTTGAAGGGCCACTTTGTCATCCTAAATATTTAATAAAAATAGAAATAGAATAATTCCTTAAATAGTTCTAATTTTTCAGATATTTTATTTTCAGACTGCAAGCATCTTGAAAAGAAGGAAATATACAACGCTTATTCCAATGTTTATGACATTTTTCCATCATATTTTCTCAAAATATTTGATAAAAACAAAGCTTAGAGATCATAGTTTTCCAAACATAGTAGCCCAAAAAGACAGATACCACTTGCAAAGAAACTAGAATAATTATGTAAAAGCAATTAACCTTTGAGATGATTCATTTAAGCATATTTCAAAGCATATTCCAGATAGGAAACTTGTATAGGTAAAAATAGTCCTTTTAGAAAAGAAACCAAGATTAGGCAATTAACCTTTTAATCCACTTAACAGTTCAAATTCCCTTCATTTCAAAGTTATACAGGCAACACAAAGATAATTGGTGGAGTAAAAGAGTGTTTATAAAAAAGAGAGATTATGGTGGTTTATGTGTGTCTCTTCATACTGTTAGCATACTAGATAGCATTTTCAAAAGCAGAGACATTACTTTGCTGACTAAGGTCCATCTAGTCAAGGCTATGGTTTTTCCTGTGGTCATGTATGGATGTGAGAGTTGGACTGTGAAGAAGGCTGAGCGCTGAAGAATTGATGCTTTTAAACTGTGGTGTTGGAGAAGACTCTCGAGAGTCCCATGGACTGCAAGGAGATCCAACCAGTCCATTCTAAAGGAGATAAACCCTGGGATTTCTTTGGAAGGAATGATGCAAAAGCTGAAACTCCAGTACTTTGGCCACCTCATGCAAAGAGTTGACTCATTCGAAAAGACTCTGATGCTGGGAGGGATTGGGGGCAGGAGGAGAAGGGGATGACAGGGGATGAGATGGCTGGATGGCATCACGGACTCGATGGACGTGAGTCTGAGTGAACTCCGAGAGATGGTAATGAACAGGGAGGCCTGGCGTGCTGTGACTCATGGGGTCGCAAACAGTCGGACACGACTGAGTGACTGAACTGAACTGAACTGATGTGTGTCTGGGTGTAGAGGAATCTGATAATTAAAAGTGAAAAAGACAAGGCTATGTGAGCAGATGCTTCTTCTATAAGGGTATTTTTTCTATGAAGTTTTAATTTGAGGTCATTATTTTTATAACTCAATAATTGAAGGTGGTGGTAAGTATTATATCCTGGATTTTAAAAAAGATAATACATATATAACGTTACACTTGGATAAACAAAAATACCTACGTAATTACCTAGTAGTATCTGACCAATGCAAAGAAATAGAAGAAAACAACAGAATGGGAAAGACTAGAGATCTCTTCAAGAAAATTAGAGATAAAAAGGGAACATTTCATGCAAAGATGGGCTCGATAAAGGACAGAAATGGTATGGACCTAACAGAAGCAGAAGATATTAAGAAGAGGTGGCAAGAATACACAGAAGAACTGTACCAAAAAGATCTTCATGACCCAGATAATCACGATGGTGTGATCACTCACCTAGAGCCAGACATCCTGGAATGTGAAGTCAAGTGGGCCTTAGAAAGCATCACTACGAACAAAGCTAGTGGAAGGCTGTATATTGTCACCCTGCTTATTTAACTTGTATGCAGAGTACATCATGAGAAACGCTGGGCTGGAGGAAGCACAAGTTGGAATCAAGATTGCTGGGAGAAATATTAAAAACCTCAGATATGCAGATGACACCACCCTTATGGCAGAAAGTGAAGAGAAACTAAAAAGCCTCTTGATGAAAGTAAAAGAGGAGAGTGAAAAAGCTGAGTTAAATCTCAACATTCAGAAAACGAAGATCATGGCATCTGGTCCCATCACTTCATGGGAAATAGATGGGGAAACAGTGGAAACAGTGTCAGACTTTATTTTTGAGGGGTCCAAAATCACTGCAGATGGTGACTGCAGCCATGAAATTAAGATGCTTATTCCTTGGAAGAAAAGTTATGACCAAACTAGATAGCATATTCAAAGGCAGAGACATTACTTTGCCAACAAAGGTCCATCTAGTTAAGGCTATGGTTTTTCCTGTGGTCATGTATGGATGTGAGAGTTGGACTGTGAAGAAGCCGAGCACCGAAGAATTGATGCTTTTGAACTGTGGTGTTGGAGAAGACTCCTGAGAGTCCCTTGGACTGCAAGGAGATCCAATTAGTTCATTCTGAAGGAGAACAGCCCTGGGATTTCTTTGGAAGGAATGATGCTAAAGCTGAAGCTCCAGTACTTTGGCCACCTCATGCGAAGAGTTTGACTCATTGGAAAAGACTCTGATGCTGGGAGGGATTGGGGGCAGGAGGAGAAGGGGATGACAGAGGGATGAGATGGCTGGATGGCATCACTGACTCGATGGACGTGAGTCTGAGTGAACTCTTGGAGTTTGTGATAGACAGGGAGGCCTGGCGTGCTGCAATTCATGGGGTCGCAAAGAGTTGGACACGACTGAGCAACTGAACTGAACTGAACTGATCCACAAAGATACTTACAAAGATGACCTAGGGCAGAACAAAAGAACCCAGTGTACTCTTGGAAGTGGATGTGAGAAGAAGGTGAATATATCAACTAGTGTCAACCTGGAAGTACCAGGATTTGTATGCTTCTACCCAGTTGAGGATATTTGCTTTTAGCTTAAGTAGACCTCTAATGGACTTCCCTGGTCACTTAGCAGTAAAGAGTCTGCCTGCAATGCTGGAGATGTGGCTTCAATCCCGGGTCAAAAAGATCCCCTGGAGAAGGAAATGGCAACCCACTCCAGTATTCTTGCCTGGGAAATCCCATGGAGAAGAGGAGCCTGGTGGGCTACAGTCCATGGGGTTGGAAATAGTCAAACACAACTTCGTGACTAAATAACAACAGATGTCAGATAGGAAAATTTCAAACTAACCCAATTTTTAAATGTCCAACTTTTTCTGATAATCCAGAGGCTAAAATTAGCTTAAACAACTAGGATATTGACTATCTCACATAACAAAGCATCCAGAGGAGAAGACTCCACGTTGGTTGACTCAGCAGCATAATTACATTTTCCAAGGACCAGTTTGTTATTCATTTTTTCCTCAGTCTTTCTGTACTTCCATCCTTCATGTTATCTTCATGCTGGCACATGAAATAAAGTGGCTGTGTAATTTCCAGGTACTGTATTCAGATCCAGTAACAAGCCTACAAAGAAGGTTCTATTAAGAGTAGAAATATCTTCACTAGAATCTTCCAGCACTTCTAACATTTCATGGGAGAGAATGGTCATATTCTTTTTGGAACAGGTCACTGACAAAGGGTAATTTAATACCATGTGGATAGACTATTCATTTGAGGTGAGAAAGTTGTGGAGATAACTCTAGTGTTAACAACATATTTCAGCTCATATGACATTCATTATTTCATTTATTTAATAAATACTTTTAATCTTAGGTTATGTGCCACTAGACATATAGAAGGCAATGGCACCCCACTCCAGTGCTCATGCCTGAAAATCCCATGGATGGAGGAGCCTGGTGGGCTGCAGTCCATGGGGTCACTAAGAGTCGGACACGACTGAGCGACTTCACTTTCACTTTTCACTTTCATGCATTGGAGAAGGAAATGGCAACCCACTCCAGTATTCTTGCCTGGAGAATCCCAGGGATGGGGGAGCCTGGTGGGCTGCCGTCTCTGGGGTTGCGCAGAGGCAGACACGACTGAAGCGACTTAGCAGCAGCAGCAGCAGCAGACATATAGTAGTAAACAATGCAGTCATTGGTTTTGATCTTATGCAGCTAACAGTCTAGCTGGAAAGGTAGATAGTTTTTAAAATATTGGAAATAGCTCAATGACCAAATTTTTAAAAATACTATTAAATCTAATAAAATATGGATAAATCTATATGTGTAAACTATCAAACTCTGGTCAAAAAACTCAAAGAAGTAAATATAAATGGAGAGATATTCCATATTCTCACATAGGAAACTTAAGATGTCAGCTCTTCCCTACTTGATCTATAAATCTCAGTAAGTTATTTTGCAGGTATCAGGAAACTGATTCTAAAATATATATGGTGACATAAGTAGCCCGCACAATGTGAAAGGAGGAGAATAAATTACCTGACTTCAAGACTTACCTTAGGGCTTCCCTGGTGGCTCAGTGGTAAAGAATTCACCTGCAATGCAGTAGACATGGGTGGGATCCCTGATCTGGGAAGATCCCACATGCCCCATGGAGAAGGCAATGGCACCCACTCCAGTACTCTTGCCTGGAAAATCCCATGGACAGAGGAGCCTGGTGGGCTGCAGTCCATGGGGTTGCGAAGAGTTGGACACGACTGAGTGACTTCACTTTCACTTTTCACTTTCATGCATTGGAGAAGGAAATGGCAACCCACTCCAGTGTTCTTGCCTGCAGAATCCCAGGGACGGGGGAGCCTGGTGGGCTGCCGCCTATGGGGTCGCACAGAGTCGGACACGACTGAAGTGACTTAGCAGCAGCAGCAGCAGCAGGTGCCACAAAGCAACTAAACCCGTGCACCACAACTACTCAGCCTGTGCCCTAGAGCCCAGGAGGCATGACCACTGAGCGCATGTGCCACAGCGGCTGAAGCCTGCATGCCCTAGAGCCCATGCTCTGCAACAACATAAGCCACCCCAATAAGAAGCCTGAAACTCAACAAGAGGGTAGCTCCCGCTCGCCACAACTAGAGAAAGGCCTGCGCAGCAACAGAGACCCAGCACAGCCATAAATAAATTAATTAATTTTAAAAAGACTTACTGTAATTCTACATTAACTAAGACAGTGTGGTATTGGTGAAATAATAGACAAATAGGTCAATGGAACAGAATAAAAATCTCAGAAATAGATTTACATATCGTTAACTGATCTCTGACAAAGGAGCAAAGATAATACACTGGAATAAAGATTCACCTTCAACAAACGGTGCTAGAACAACTGGACATCCCTAGGCAAAAAAGTAAATTAAGACACAGATTTATATCTTTCACAAAAATTAACTGAAAATAGGTTGCTGACTTACCAAAAAATGCAAAACTTGTAAGATCCCCAGAAGATAATATAGGAGGAAATCTAGATGACCTTGAGTATGCCAATGCCTTTGAGATGCAACACCAAAGGTATGATCAAAGGAAGAAATAAATGATAACCTGGACTTCATTACAGTTTAAAAAAATTTTGCTCTGTAAAAGACAATTTCAAGAGAAAGAGCAGGTAAGCCACAGACTGGAAAAAAATATGTTTGCAAAAGATATATATGATAAATGGCTGTTATATAAGATATGTAAAGAATTCCTAAAGTCAGGAATAAGGAAACAAATATCCTATCTGAATAATGCCAAAGACTTGCAGACACCTCACCAAGAAGATATGTAGAGGCAAATAAGCATTTGAAAAGATATTCCACATCATATGTCATAAGGGAAATTAAAATTAAAGCAATTAGATGCCGTTACACATGTATTAGAATGGCCAAATTCCAAAACACTGACAACATGAAAAACCGATGAGGATGTGGAGCAATGGGAAGTGAAATGTAAAATGAATGATACAGCCACTGTAGAAGAGGGCTTGGCACTTTCTTACAAAAGCTAAACATCTTACCATACAATCCAGCAATCAGGCATTTAACCAAATGAGTTGAAAACTATGTCCACACAAACACTTGAACACTGATATTTATAGCAGCTCTGCTCATAACTGCCCAAACTTGGAAGGAACCAAGATGTCCTTTAGGAGGTGAATGGATAAAGAGACCACAGTTTATCTGGACAATAGAATATTATTCAGCACTAAAAAACAATGAGTTGTCATGAAAAGACAGAGGAAACTTTATATGTATATTAGTAAGTGAAAGAAGTCAATCTGAAAAAGACTAGATGATGTATGATTTCATCTATGTGACATCCAGAAAAGGCAAAACTATGTACACAGTAAAAAATGAACAACAAGTGGTTCTAGGGGTTGCGAGAGAGGGAGGAATAAATAGAGCACAGATGTTTTCTAAGGAAGTGAGGCTACTTTTTCCCTAGATGATACTGAAATGAACTTTGGATGAGTACAAACAATATAGATTGTTCACAGACTATAATAAATGTACCACTCTGGCTCAAGATGTCAATAGTGGGGGAGGCTGTGCATATGCTGGGGCAGGGGGTATATGGGAACTTGCTTTAAAACTTCTCTAAAAAATAAAGTTTATTTTCTGATCCTCTTGATTTCAATCAACTAAATCATGGATTTTGTTGAATTTTGCCTCAATTCTATGCTGAATTCACTTTGCTAAAGCCCCTTCATGACTATGCGTGTACCCTTGGCTTAAATATGTGAACTGTGAACTTCCAGATGTTCAAGCTGGTTTTAGAAAAGGCAGAGGAACCAGAGATCAAATTGCCAACATCTGCTGGATCATCAAAAAAGCAAGAGAGTTCCAGAAAAACATCTATTTCTGCTTTATTGACTATGCCAAAGCCTTTGACTGTGTGGATCACAATCAACTGTGGAAAATTCTGAAAGAGATAGGAATACCAGACCACCTGACCTGCCTTTTGAGAAACTTATATGCAGGTCAGGAAGCAACAGTTAGAACTGGACATGGAACAACAGACAGGTTCCAAATAGGAAAAGGGGTACATCAAGGCTGTATATTGTCACCCTGCTTATTTAACTTCTATGCAGAGTACATCATGAGAAATGCTGGGCTGGAAGAAGCACAAGCTGGAATTAAGATTGCCAGGAGAAATATCAATAACCTCAGATATGTAGATTACACCATCCTTGAGCCTCTTGAGGAAAGTGAAAGAGGAAAGTGAAAGTTGGCTTAAAGCTCAATATTCAGAAAACTAAGATCATGGCATCTGGTCCCATCACTTCATGGCAAATAGAAGGTAACAGTGGAAACAGTGGCTGACTTTATTTTTCTGGGCTCCAAAATCACTGCAGGTGGTGATTTAGCCATGAAATTAAAAGACACTTACTCCTTGGAAGAAAAGTTATGACCAACCTAGACAGCATGTTAAAAAGCAGAGACATTACATTGTCAACAAAGGTCCATCTAGTAAAAGCTACAGTTTTTCTGGTAGTCATGTATGGATGTGAGAGTTGGACTATAAAGAAAGCAGAGCACTGAAGAATTGATGCCTTTGAACTGTGGTGTTGGAGAAGACTCTTGAGAGTCCCTTGGACTGCAAGGAGAGCCAACCAGTTCATCCTAAAGGAGATCAGTCCTGGGTGTTCATTGGAAGGACTGATGTTGAAGCTGAAACTCCAATACTTTAGCCACCTGATACAAAGAGCTGACTCATTTGAAAAGACCCTGATGCTGGGAAAGATTGGGGGCAGGAGGAGAAGGGGATGACAGAGGATGAGGTGGTTGGATGGCATCACTGACTCAATGGACATGGGTTTGGGTGAACTCCGGGAGTTGGTGATGGACAGGGAGGCCTGGCATGCTGTGGTTCATGGGGTCGCAAAGAGTCGGACACGACTGAGCATTGAACTGAACTGAACTGAACTTGGCTTAAAACTTCTTCACTATTACTGTTTGGTGAGACACTGCTTTGGGAAAGATCCCTGGTGATCCCCTTACTTGCTGCAAGTAAGGATAAATCCTTTCTTCTCATGAACTTTGATTTACTAGTATCTACTGGTTCAACACCCACCAAGAACTGAGCCCAATTTTCAGGTAACAGCTAGGATAATGATGTCGTATCACATATGCTCAAGAAATGTTCAGAATGAATAAAATTCAAACATTGTTCTACTTGCTACAAACAGAATGGTGACCAATATAAACACTCCTTTCAGGGAGCTTACAATTGAGAAGGTAAATAATAAAATAGGAAGTTATCCCAAAATAAATATGGCTAGCTATATGATAAAGGGAATATAGTATGCAATGTTTTCTTTGTTTGTTTACTTTGCCTTTTTTTTCTGGAGCCAGAGATGCAACTTGCTTCATCATTCTATAAATTAACAGTAATGACTATTGCAGTTGACTCCCAAATGTTTGAAGGTCAGTGTCATTAAATCACTTGCTGCCTTTCTTATCTGAGATTGCTCTCACCTCCACACTCTATGATGATGTTGTATAAACAACACTCAAGCCATACAAAACTTACAATTAACTTGTCTCTCCACTGGTTACATCTAGGCAATAACATTACTGCTGAGGTATTACAGAGGCCAGTTATTGGAATAAAGTTAAGTCTGGGGTTGTTTCCTACATGAAGATTCCCATTCATTCAGTTGCTATTATCATTTTCATATCTTCAATTTGATTGTAAACTTGTTCATCTCACTATGATGCATATATATATATATATTAGTGGCCTAATTAATATTTGGTGAAGAGTTGGACTGAAGCTCTATTGGTACCACCTTGTAAATGCCTTTCATGGAAAGGTGAACCAGATTCACTTCTCTTCTGTTATTAAGCACTCCATCAATGAATAGTATACTGCCCAAGTAGCAGAATTTGGCAAGTGTTTAATCCTACACTATTGGCATAATACTTTGGCTGTGTTCAGCATCGTGTTCTTCTAGCAAGTTTAAAATCAATAATAGGGAGGTTGCTTCTGGAATCTTCTCAGTCCTTAAACTGAAACCAACTGATCTGTAATAAGAAAAGTCACCTTTGTCTACTTAATTATTTACCTTTTAGGACACAATGCTTGACAGTGTCTATTTCACATGTATAGTGTCTATAAAATTCACAACCGACTTTTCAGATGGATAATGGTTTCTTGTAGAGGCATTCAATATTTTTCTTGCTTGCTTCTACAGAAAATCTGTATTCCAGGCTCAGGACATTTTTTTTTTTCTTTTTTCTTCCTTTATGACACTGTTTAGAACATGGAGGAAGTTTGCAATGATAAGAGGATTCCAGTGAGGACTTGTCATAAGCAATTGCATGCAATTTTGTTGAGTATGAGGTTGTGGGTATGGATTTTGTGCTTGACATAATGTCTCTCCTAAATTACTGACAGTAGTTTGTGGCTGTTCTGACTGTTCAGGAATATCAAGCCCTGAAATATATTACACTCTTCTTTTTGATGTCTGGAGACAAACTATATACTTTCTAACTTATTCTTTCCCTTTCAGACTCATTTCCTGTCTCAAGTCATCTCTATTACTTCCTGACTCATCTCTCTGTTTCTTATTCTCTGCCTTAACTGTATATTCTTTCCCAAAAGAAAAGACATTTTCTAATAATAATATAAGTAATAATTACAATTTATCTTTCACCTGTAATTTTAACAGAAAGTATCTGATAATTAAGTACATGTACATAGTTTCTTTGAAATTTTAAATACAGTTTGTATCTTTCTTTGTTTAGTTTTAGGAGTAACTGGCCTTTGAAAAATATTTGCATAACACTTTTACTAACTTAGAGTTAGTTTTTGTAACATCTGCTAAAACAGTGTTTATCAAACTATAACACACATATGAATTACCTGGGGATCTTGTTGAAATAGATTCTGATTCAGTAGGCTTGAGGAGGGCCTGAGATACTGGATTTATAGCAAGCTTCTGGGGGATGCCTTGGAAAAGAGAAAAGAAAGTGGCAGCCCGTTCCAGCATTCTTGCTTGGAGAATCCCAGGGACAGAGGAGCCTGGTGGGCTGCCGTCTATGGGGTCGCACAGAGTCGGACACGACTGAAGCGACTTAGCAGCAGCAGCAGCAGCCGCTGGGGGATGCCAGTGCTATCGTATGCCCTGCTCTTTCAATGGCAGAGTGCTAGATAGTAAAAGCTACAAAAAAGCAAAGACCTTCACATCCTTGCTCATCACTGCATTTGTTTTATCTGCTCTAGTATCTGTTACACACTTGGTTACAAATAAAAATTTAAGATCATAATTAGCTCCCTGAATCATCCACACAGCACTGTGACAGAGTAATGGCAGACACTAAGCTCCCACTTTACAGAAGTTACAAAAAGTACAGTGATTTGCCTAGGACTTCCCTCATGATCCAGAGGTTAAGAATCTGCTTCCCAGTGGGGGTTTCACCCCTGGTCGGAGAACTAAGATCCCCCATGCCTCAGGGCAACTAAGCCCATGCGCTGCAGTGAAGACCCAGTGCTGCCAAAATAAAAATTCATTCATTAGAAAAAGAAGTACAGTGATTTGCCTGTAGATCACAGAGTAGCAGAAACATAGCTGAATCTGATTGTCTAGTTCCTATTAACAACGGACAGTAACTGCTCAGCTTTCCAGTGTCTGCTCACTTATTTTTCCTTAGAAGATGTCAGAGGTTTTCAGAGATTTTATAACTCTAAATTTGACTTCCATAAGTAGCAGATGACTTTGTCTAGAAGGAAGCAAATTTATCTTTGGAGTGCTTTTATCTCCACTTACATGGCCATGTATAAGAGCTCTTATAAAACTGTGAATTTTCCCAGAGACCAGTTCGGCCTGTCTCTCTTTGAATGGTAAAATTTGGGAATATCATTTAGAAGGGAGGAAGATTTAGGATTCTAGTTAAAAAAATAAGAATTATTTTTGCATCACCAAATCCCCCCACTTAAAAAAATTCACAAAATAGAAAAATTCAAGGATATAATCACCTTGTTAAAACTGGAATTGCAAAAACAACGTAATCTGGAAAGAACATGAAGCTCTCCTGTCAAGGTTGTGATTTAGAGCCTTCTATTAGTAGCTTCTGAAGTAGTGGGAGTAAATTATTTTCAAATGTTGGAAACCACTTAACTGCAATGAAATATAGCTGAATAACAATTAGTAATTCTACTTCAAAGCATAGTAATGGATGGAAAATAAACTTTCCAAAGAAGCACATTAATTGTGCAATTCTTTAAAAAAAAAAAACCACTTTGTCAGTTCGCTTTGGATTCAAGGTGTTCTAAACCACATTTTAGCAGGAATTCTGACAGCTGGGAAAAATCCACCTGCTGAGTTACTACCTTTTAATTACTCAAATAAAGAACAAAGTAGAAAGCATGAAAACTTAAATAGAAAAAGCAAATTTAAAGTTAAGAGAGAGATTACTCAGGTATTTTAAGGTTAACTTAGCTAGCCCATGTACGAGAGAAGAAAACCATATTTATTATTTCCCTACACTGTCTAAGGAGAACAGATCTTAGAGAAACTCATTTGCCCTCAGAGTGGCAAGCAAAGATAATTTTGAAGGATGCAAGGGAAACAGGAGACAAGAAGAAAAATAAACTATAGCTAAATTGTTCCAATGAAGAAAAGGAAGTGTGAATTTTATGAGAGGAAGGGTGGGGCAGCTTGAAGATTGGAGTTGTGGAAATAGATGTGACAGCTGCCAAGGACACAGAGCAGAGGGAATCCAAATGTTGAGGGAATTTTTTGACTGCGCCACGCAGCTGATGGGATCTTAGTTTCCTGACAAGGGACTGAATCCCAGCCCACAGCAGTGACAGCACTGACTTTAACCACTGCAGCACCAGGAAGTCCCAAGATGGAATTTTAAGGACGGCTTATAAGGTGATAGATTTATAAGCCCCCGTATCTCTCCAATCTAGGGTTCCTCAGCCTGAGCGTACTGCCACTCGGGGACCAGGCGGCTCCTCAATGGTGGGACACTCCTATGCACTCTGCTCAGCTGAGCAGCAGCGTTCTTCCCCTAATGTGACAGCCAACAAGTCTCCAGACATTGCTAAATGTCTCCTCGGGCAAAACCACCCTCCACTGAGAACTTTTTGATAAAGGTCCACACGGGTTATCTGTGCTTTCGGGGTTTGGCAGGTATACGTGGGTCATGCTTTATTACATTACCATCCTCCTTTGTTTGTTTCCCAGGATGTGCAAGCTGGTCTCAGTGCAGCCCAGCACAACAGCAGAGGTTTCCAAGTGGGTCCAGTTACATTCAGATTAACCCCTAAGTGTTTCTGTCTAGAATATTTGCCCTAAAATTCAAGTACAGCTGCAACTCTGTTTGAATTATCACCTTAGAATGGAGGAAACGTTGCATCCTTATAATGACTGTGACGGGCAAGTCAGCGGCTATCGAACTGACAAGAGGTATGTTGACAGACCACATCAACTGCAGAATAAGAGGGTGGGGATCCCCCCTTAACCAAGCTTGCAGTTTTTCACAGATTAGAGAGTTAAGGAAGCATTCAAGACTGGCTTTTCCATTGAAAACATAGATGGACACAATGCTGTAAACCCTTAACTCTAATAAAATAATCCATGTGCAATTCTAGACTGAAAATTTTAGATTAACCCAACCTTTCCCTACATGATATGTCTTAATAAATTACATTATTTCCTGGAAAAAAGAAAATCAAAGAAAGATCAGGTATCAGCAGATGTGTGGCGGCAAATGTGTCAACAAAAAAGAGCACTCACTGGCAACACATTTGCCAATTTCTGTGGCATAGCCACTCCCACTGTGGCCAGCTTCAACACTGATACTGTCACTAACATGATATCACTAAAGGCAGGGCTAGAAATGGCTCTCTTGAGTCAATAGATGCAGGGGTTACCACACTACCAGGTTTGAGGCAGCAATGTTTGAGCTGCTTCAGAGCCTTGCTATGCTTCACTTGCTCAAACGTGACCTCTGAAAGAGAAATGTCTGGAGGCTGTGGGGTATGTTACGAAGTAGGTTTTGAAAACACTGATCCACTAGCCGCCTTGCCATTTGAAAATATTCCCCTTTGGCGTCTCTTATCTTTCATTTTGTAGAATAAGTTGTGAGTGTGTGCATGCCCAGTAGTGTCTGGCTTGGCAACTCCTATCGACTGTAGCCCGCCAGAATCCTCTGTCCCTGGAATTCTCCAGGCAAGAACACTGGAGTGGGGTGCCATTTCCTCCTCCAGGGGATCTTCCCGACCCAGGGATCAAAGTGTCTCTCGCGTCTCCTGCACTGCAAGTGGATTCTTTACCACTAGCACCATCTGGGAAGCCACCCTTATGATTGAAATCTCTGGAGAGATTACTTGGCACAGATTAACTAGAAACACTAGAACATAAGGAAAAAAATTATTTGAAGCATGTAAATATTTACAGTTAGTATGTTATATGCTTATAACACTGAAATCTGAAAATACATGCATATGTGAGATGTTATCTATGGAGTCATGACTAGAACATGCGTGAATACTATATTGTATATAAAGCCTCACAGGTACACAGGTAACAGAGATGACCTAGGAGTTTAGAGGACTCCAGTACTATAATTATATGAGAACTCAGCGTCTCAAAGCTCTGTGTGTATAGAACAACATTGCACTTCATTCTAAAGAGCTTAAGAAAAGATGGAGAGATGTGTGAAGTCTTATATTTACAACCATATGTAAACATTTGAAAGAGACTTTTCCCTGAACATTTATAAAGAATGAAAAGATTCTGGTTGCAAAATTTGAAAAGTATGTGGAGGGCAGTTTATAGAACTGGAAATGACTGGAACAAGGAAGAATCAACAATGCTTCAACACATTGGCCCAAGAGACTGGAAAAACTCACAGATCAGTGAAACCGAGTGAGGATGAACAGGGAAAAGCAGGTGGTCACCCTGAGGAATAAGAAAGCTATGTGACACGCTTGTGCAGTGAGTTGGTGTGAGCCTTCCTGGAGGCCTGAGGTGGGCCTCTTGACCACCGAGGCCCCTGGGCAGAAAGGCTAATTTCCAACCCCAAAGGCTCCTCAGCGCCAGGCAGGGCCCTGGAATCTGCATTGCATGTGGTGAAGTATGATGCAAGCAAGACCACCACGATCACCCAGGCACTGCTCACTGAGAACCAGACCACAAAGCTGGAGGGGAAAATTTGAGAAGGAACCCAATATTGCTTAACTCTTGGGAGAGGGAAATCCTCCCAGATTTCAGTGTCAAAAAGTAACTCTGAAAGAACACTATCTGATCCCTGTTAAAGACATAGGTGGAGCTAAGAGCTACAGTGCGCAATTACACTCAGATCCATTGACGTCTAATACCAATGGATTTGCCTCAGTCCCTGGTCAGCCTATGCCATATATTAACTTCTCCAGAGGTTTCAATGATAAAAGGGGGCAGACGGTGTTAGCATACATAGTGCACTCAGGGTAAAGAAGATTAAGAAGTTGTTTTGGTTTGTCTGTTTTTGTTGTTGTTTTTACTAATGAGAATATGATGGAAATAAATATTTTACTGCATGTTTAAAATAAGAAATACATATTATTGCAACCTAGTACATACACACATAGAACTGTAGCAAAAGCCTTGCAAAATAAAACCTACTTGTTTTCTGATCTACTATATTAGAATGAAAGAAGACTGATTTTACCCATTACCTTGATTTGAGGATTCGTTAATGGATAAATACCTACATGTTGGAAACTGTGTTATATAAAACCTCCCATTTCAAGATGAATTAATCCTATGGCTAAATTTTTCTACATAATAAAAGATTAGAGACACACAAAGAGAAAGATTTTGAAAGGGCAAAGAGACTGGTGATCAACACTAGAAAGAGGCAGGAAAAACTGATAGAAAGAAAAGGGAGTGATGTAATATCTACCAGAATCAGAGGCATTTTGAGAAAAAAAGTGATATGATTAAAATGGACTTAAAAGAAAGTTTTACCATATTAGTAGAACTTTAAAGCCATCCTTCTTCTAGAGGATAATATGAAACATTGTGTGTTATTAATATGGATTAAAATTCTACATTATTCTCTGCTGGCTTTAAAAGAGGTATATAGTACCAAAAATCAATTTTTAGGTCCATCATCAGCATTTTAAAAAACAGAATAGAAAATACCAGTGAGCACTGCATGTAATATTATTTTGTAAACATATTGTTTTTAGTTATATGTGCACATATACATTATGTGTTTGTATGTGTATCTCATTACAATGTAAAACAATTTTTTTACTGAGGGTTGGAGTCAAAACAGTTTAAAAGTCACTGCCCTTGAATATGCTTGAACATGTATCCTAAGAAACACAAATCTTGAAAGCAGCATTATTTATAACTTTAAAAAGTGGCAACTCTGCACATCCTTAGGCAGGAAAATGGAAAAATAGACAGGTATTTTTATATCATGGAATACTAGAAGCAACAAAAATGAATACACTACCACTTTACAAAACAGCACTGATATATCTCAAAAAACCTGTCAAATGAAAAAACTCTTCACAGAAGAGCATACACAGACTTACTCCACTTATATTAAGGTGCTAAAATAATCATGGAACAACAGACTGGTTCCAAATAGGAAAAGGAGTACGTCAAGGCAGTATATTGTCACCCTGCTTATTTAACTTCTATGCAGAGTACATCATGAGAAATGCTGGGCTGGAGGAAGCACAAGCTGGAATCAAGATTTCCGGGAGAAATATCAATAACCTCACATATGCAGATGACACCACCCTTACGGCAGAAAGTGAAGAGGAACTAAAAAGCCTCTTGATGAAAGTGAAAGAGGAGAGTGAAAAAGTTGGCTTAAAGCTCAATATTCAGAAAACAAAGATCATGGCATCTGGTCCCATCACTTCACGGGAAATAGTTGGGGAAACAGTGGAGACAGTGTCAGACTTTATTTTGGGGGGCTCCAAAATCACTGCAGATAGTGATTCCAGCCATGAAATTAAAAGATGCTTACTCCTTGGAAGGAAAGTTATGACCAACCTAGATAGCATATTGAAAAGCAGAGACATTACTTTGCCAACAAAGGTCCATCTAGTCAAGGCTATGGTTTTTTTGTGGTCATGTATGGATGTGAGAGTTGGACTGTGAAGAAAGCTGAGCACTGAAGAATTGATGCTTTTGAACTGTGGTGTTGGAGAAGACTCTTGAGAGTCCCTTGGAAGGAGATCCAACCAGTCCATTCTGAAGGAGATCAGTCCTGGGTGTTCTTTGGAAGGACTGATGCTGAAGCTGAAACTCCAGTACTTTGGCCACCTCATGCAAAGAGTTGACTCATTGGAAAAGACTCTGAGGCTGGGAGGGATTGGGGGCAGGAGGAGAAGGGAACGACCGAGGATGAGATGGCTGGATGGCATCACTGACTTGGTGGACATGAGTTTGGGTGAACTCTGGGAGTTGGTGATGGACAGGGAGGCCTGGTGTGCTGCAATTCATGGGGTCGCAAAGAGTCAGACACAACTGAGCTACTGAACTGAACTGAAAATAATAAAAATAGAAAATACATGGCTTAGTTACCACCAAGTTCTACAGATATGGAAAAATCATTTTTTTTTTTAAAAAAGGAATAGTAAGTCAGAATTGTGATTACATCTTGGAGTTTGAAAGGACAGGAAGACATTCAGGAAAGTGTGCTTTTTCCATTTCTTAAGCTGATGTGGAGTGCAGATGTGTTTGCTTTTTTTTTGTTTGTTTTGTTTGCTTTGTTATACTTTTATATACAGGTTATAGGCAGGTACTCTTTTGTACATATATCTTAAAATACAAATTCCTACAATGAAATTACTGTTGCTGGAACAACATTCTTTTAGTTAATAATGGAAGAATGATTGCTTTGAATATTTAATATCTAAGATTTTCAAGAATACTTGAAAATTTTAAGAGCTTTTGTGTTAATTTTGGGTGGGATGTAGGTCTAAATTTTACAGATATATCATCTACATATTATAATTCTTTTTCTTCCTTTTTGCTATACTTCTTTTTGTTATGGTTGTTTTATGTCAAATTGTTTTGTCTAGAAGTTCCAGAAAAATTAAAAGGCATTTTTAATTAAAAAGTATTTTCTTTTATTCCACATGTAAAAAAACCAATATTTCACAATAGAGTATAAGGTAGACTATTCCTTTAGGAAAATGTTATTTATTATAGAGGATGATGTTATGAGCTAAAAAGTATCCTTCAAAAATTCGCATGTTGAATTCTTAACCCCAAGTACTTCAGAATATGACTGTGTTTGGAAATAGGGCCTTTAAAGAGGAAATTAAGGCAAAATGAGGTTTGATTGGGCAGGCCCTAATCCAATGCGACTGCTGTCGTTAAAAGAAAAAGATATTAGAACACAGACAAGTATGCACAGAGGAAAGATCACATAAGGATACAGTGAAAAGGCAGCCCTCCGCAAGCCAAGGAGAGAGTCCTTGAAAGACACCAAACTTTGATCTTGAGCTTCCAGCCTCCAGAACTGTGAGACAATACGTTTCTGTTGTTCAAGCCACCTAGTCTATGGTTTTTTGTTATGGCAGCCAAACAAACCAATTCAGATTATATATCCTTATAATCAGAAAAATGGAGAAGGCAATGGCACTCTACTCCAGTTCTTGCCTGGATAATCCCATGGACGGAGGAGCCTGGTAGGCTGCAGTCCATGGGGTCACGAAGAGTCGGACACGACTGAGCGACTTCACTTTCACTTTTCACTTTCGTGCATTGGAGAAGGAAATGGCAACCCACTCCAGTATTCTTGCCTGAAGAATCCCAGGGATGGTGGAGCCTGATGGGCTGCCGTTATGGGGTTGTGCAGAGTCAGACACAACTGAAGCGACTTAGCAGCAGCAGCAACAGCAATCAGAAAAAAAAAAAAAAAACCTATGCTTAAAATCTGGTTTTAGCATAAACTAGCTATGTGACCTTGACTGTATTATTTGAAATCTCCAACTGTTTTAAGGGATGAATAATATTAATACCTACCAAAAGGGAGGTATGAGAAAATGTGCTTGAAGTATTCAAAGTAAATGTAGCTATTATTAAAAGTTGTCAACAATTTTAATGCTATTTCCATACAACTCAAAATGCATAAAAATATCCCTATCATGAGATCCAGTCATTTTATCCAATAGGGAAAAAATGCAGACAAAGATTTACACCAAAAGCTATTAGTCACAGTGTGGTTTATATTATCATAGAGTGGAAATAATCCAGATATTTAAAAATAGCACGTGTGTGTTAGTTGTGTCCGATTCTTTTCAACCCCATGGACTGTAGCCCATTAGGCTCCTCTGTCCATGTAATTCTCCAGGCAAGAATACTGGATTGGGTTGCCATTTCCCTTTCCAGGTGATCTTCCTGACCCAGGAATTGAACCCAGGTCTCTCACATCACAGGCAGATTATTTACCATCTAGTAACTTAAAATATAACTACAAATTGAATATTTTGTAGTTGTTAAAAAACACTGTGATAATATTTATGACACATTAAGTACAAACAACAAAACCTTATGTTATGGTATGACCTTAAAATATACCTAAGAAAAAGACTAAAAAGAAAGAGAGCATGTTAAAATTATTAATAGTGGTTATTACATTTCCCTAAAAACACAACCTATGCATATTCCTATCCAAAAACTAAATAAAATATAATTATAAATAACAAAAATATTAGTGATCATCCTATCATTAAAATATACAATAGAATTCAGATCTGTCTAAATAATTCATGTGGCATAGAGCATAAGCTCTGTAGGACTTAATAATCTAGAAATATTCCACTTCAGGTCAACAAAACTTTATCAGGCACTTGTTATGTGATAGGTTCTTAGATACTAAGATTTCTAAAGATATAGTTAGTCTTCAAAGGAGAGCTATAAATATTCCAGAAAATGAGAATAACACACAAAAAAGAGACAATTCTGTATTAACAGATTCTAAGTAGCCTACTGTATTATCTACTATGGAAAATTAATACTTCGTTATAAAATTTGAACTGCCCACAGCCATATTTCTTAAATAACTTCATTTGTATCATTCACAAGTTTTTTATTAATTTCAAATGCATATAAGTTAAAAGCTGTCTTTACCTCTTGTCAGTTCGATAGCCGCTGACTTGCCCGTCACAGTCATTATAAGGATGCAACGTTTCCTCCATTCTAAGGTGATAATTCAAACAGAGTTGCAGCTGTACTTGAATTTTAGGGCAAATATTCTAGACAGAAACACTTAGGGGTTAATCTGAATGTAACTGGACCCACTTGGAAACCTCTGCTGTTGTGCTGGGCTGCACTGAGACCAGCTTGCACATCCTGGGAAACAAACAAAGGAGGATGGTAATGTAATAAAGCATGACCCACGTATACCTGCCAAACCCCGAAAGCACAGATAACCCGTGTGGACCTTTATCAAAAAGTTCTCAGTGGAGGGTGGTTTTGCCCGAGGAGACATTTAGCAATGTCTGGAGACTTGTTGGCTGTCACATTAGGGGAAGAACGCTGCTGCTCAGCTGAGCAGAGTGCCTGTCTCTTATACACATCTTAAGTACTAATATTCTAATAAATTGCTGGCTATTTATTAGAATATTAGTACTTAGGCTTTTATGAGTGAAAAATTAGTCAGAAGGGATAACATTATTTTGTTAGGAGTACAAAAGTAAAAGTTGAATGGTGTGAAAGATTGTTTGATAGTCATTAAGCACATTACTAATTAAAACTCTTCTGCAACTTGCTGTATGAATAAGTACTTAAATAGAATTGGACTTAGTTCAGTTAAGAATTTCTCTTTTTATGGTTCTTCATAGATGCATTGTTTCAAAAAATGAAGAGTGTGATGCTACTATAACTTGCAAATAATTATTTTAATCATGTCAATCTTTGCATAATTGGTAACTGTGAGACACATCATGGATATGTCTAATCTAAAAACATAAATATCAAATACTGTTTGTTGCCATTTCCTTGATATTTTCAGGTTGCAAAGCAGAAAAAGTCATAATTATTGGACTGATTTTTTTCAAGCAATATTTAATGATCTATACAATAAGGACTATGCTGGAGGCTAAGTGAATAAAACTGACAAATTTCTTGCCCAAATGAAGATATCATTCTAGTGGGCAAGTTAAACAATAAACAAGGGAATAAAATTATAATCAAATTAAATGCTGTTTGAGTGTGGTGGAAAATAAGAGCAGGTGGCAATAAAACAGAAAAAGAAGTAAGGACATGCAATCTATTTAGATGGTAATAGAAGTCATCTCTGAGGTGAAGATCTCTGCATTGAAAGCTGAAGAATGAGAGCTTGACTCAGAGTGGCTGAGCTATCTGGTCAAGGGGTAAAAAGCCATGAGATCAGAGAAACAGAGAGGGGCAGATGATGTCAATTCTTGAATTTCATTTGAGATACAGTAGGAAGTCAAAGGAGGCTCCAAGAATGAAAGCACCATGTTTGAATTTGTATTTTTAATACATTGTTTTGACGGCTTTTTGAGAATAAGCTGGAATGGGATGGGAATGGAAGTAAGGAGAGCAGTAAGGAGGTTCTTAGAGCAGTCCAGATGAAGTATGATGGTGGCTTGGACCAGAGTGCTAGCCTTGGGAATTCAAAGTTCTGAGCAGAAGTTGGTCAGGGTCTGCTGATGGGTTAGATGCAGAGATACTGAGGAAAAGTAGAAATCAGACAAGATGTTTAGATTTCTGACTTGAGCAAGCAGGTGAACGGTGATGTCATATTATAAAAATTACAACGTGTGTATTTTGAGAACAGAGAGTGGGCTCAATTGTTCAGTCTGAGATGTGTGAAGTCTAAAGTGCTAAAGAGAGCCAAGTAACGATACTGCATAGGAGGTTAGATATACTAAGAAGAGAAGTTTGAGATGCAAACATTATCACAGGATCAGTTACCCAATTTATTCCAATAACTGCTAACATTTCCTACCATGCAATAATGTGAACTCCGGAGGACTGATCCATTTCTTTTTCATAGTTGTTCACGAAATTTCTGGTTCTCATCATGGAATAAATGAATGAATACTATGAACTTAAATCCCAGGCTTGAATATGCACATTTTTAATTGTACAATATAAGAATTGTGCCATATAAGGGCTTCCCTTGTAGCTCAGTTGGTAAAGAATCAGCCTGCAGTGTAAGAGACCTACGTTCAATTCCCAGGTTGGGAAGATTCCCTGGAGAAGGAAATGGCAACCCACTTCAGTATTCTTGCCTGGAGAATCCCATGGACAGAAGGGCCTGGTAGGTTCCCAGTCCATGGGGTCACAAGAATTGGACACAATTTAGTGACTAAACCATTACCGTTACATATAAGAATTAAAAGCATTAACAATGTTTAGCCTTTTTCACATGCTGCCTACCAGCTGTGTCAACTCCTAAAGTTGAGATTAAGATCTGGAAAACATTTTAAGAATCACCTAATAAAACTCCTCCTTTCATAGGTCAAAAAGCTGGTGCTCAGAAAGAGTGACTCAATATTATATTTGTAGCAGAGTTAGAAGTGGAACCCAAGTTTTCTTATTCCACAACTGGTGATCATTCCACTGATTTTCTGATCAAACTCATATAAAACCAATTTCCATGGCACAGAGATAACTAAAAGCTTCACAGAAGATCACAAACACTGCTTAAATTATAGACTTGCCTATGAAATAAGTTTGCCTCAAAAATAACAAAATGTGGAATACTAACACACCACTTTTTAATTTACTTGCTCAAAGAACTTCATAAATTAAAGAGAAAAACACCCACACACACACATTAAATGACTAAATGTTCTTTGGTTTCCAAGGAATTCTCTCACCAGGCCTTAGAGCAGAGACATTTACGATGGAAGATGAAGTCACTTTTAAAAAGAAAACATTGGTTCTTTTGAATCTATGGAAAAGCAAATGAGTGTCAATATGCTGATGACTCAATCAGACCACAGTAACCATATGAGAATATCCCACGGTGTTCTCTGACTTCTGAATACCTATGACATTTTCCCATATTAAGATGATGCCCAAATGACAACAACAAAAATTTGCACAACACAAACATGGCCACGCTTAAGAGGCACACCACAAGGTCCTGCATTTCCAGCCCAGGGTTGATGAAACCTGTGCCACAGACTATGCAAATTTTTCGTGAAAAATGGAAACTCTTGGTTCTCATGCTGTCATTCATAGAGAGCTTTAAATAAAACACCCAACACTTCTTTCAGGGCTTAAAATCACAATAAATTTGGAAGTCCATGAAAGCTTATGACACGCTTAGAGACGCTAAGCCTTCAAGCATTGCCTTCATATAGGGTTCTTTCAAATTTGCTGGATATAGTTTACGAAAACAACACTGGCTCCTTGAAAGTGACCTATGCCTTATATTGACTGCAAATACATGTGTGGCACATCTGGAAGGGGAGTCTGTCTGTAGGAAGAAATGAGGAGACTCTTGTGAAAGAATTAATCCAAAGGGAGCAGAGCATAGATACATGAGCATGGTCCAAGGACATTAGCACCACCGTGAATTCAGAATTTCCAGCCTCAACTTGGAACTAAAAAGTGACAGAAACTCTCTGTTGTTTCCTGATTCAGAATCCATTCCAACCCTCCACAACAGCCATCGCAAACTCTGCTCTCCTAAAACCTCTAAATCCTACCCACTCCTTTGGCAAATGCTTTCACTTCCTGCCTCAGAGAGACAATAGAGGCAATTGTGAAAACCCTCAGCTCGACAATACCCAAATCAGTAAACCTTTTCACACCACTGCCATTTTTTTTAATGCTTTACAACTATTTCAGGATAAATGACATATTTTTTTCCTATTCATTTACCAATTAACTAAAGAATGAATCATTATAGAATGCTTTGAATTTCGTCTTTTTTGGAGGGAACTTACCTGTTGGTTATCTTCTCTCTCTCTTTTTTAAACATCTTCCATCTTCCCCTCTTTACTGAATCTTTCCTTCCTGGCAGCATTTAAACACATTAATTTGCCTCATCTTAAAGCAACAAATGTACAAAAACAGAACAATAATTCCTTTCACCCTAGCTTCCTACTCCCCTAGTTCTTACCCATGGTTGTCCTTTCCTTCCCAGAAAAAAAGACTCCAATATTCTCATTTATCTCCATTTCCATTCCTCCATTTAGTTCTCAACTTACCCTAAATGGCTTTCAGCCCAACCTTCTTCTGAACATGCTCACTGTTATACAACCAATGACTACTATAGAGCAAAATCCAACAGATACTTCTCATCCCTTCTCTTGCTTGAAGTATCATCAGCATTCACAATTGTTGGCTGCCACCCTTTTTCTGCAAATAATTTGCTTCCTTAGCTTCTCTGATTGCATATTCTGTTCTCACCCGTTTTTTCACTGTATTTCTAGACCTCTTCCTCTCAGCCTCCAAAGACAACACTACATTTTAATGCCCCTCAGGGATCAGTCTTAGGTCATCTTTGGTTTTGTTCTGTATACTCCATCTAATCAATTCCACCTCCTCTTACAAACTGAAAGGCCTCCCAAGTATATGCTGATGACTCTCAAAGTTTATCTCCATCTCAGAATTCCCTATTGACTATCAGACCCATTTCCGATACATCCCCAACATCTCTAGTTGAAGAAAGCAATTCACATTCATTTTGCAAACAATGTATTTATTACCTCCACCCATTCCCGGAGCTGTCAGTAAAATCCTTGCTCTTCTCTTCAGTAAACAGAAGCACAAGTGACAAGTAACTCTAGCCCGAAAACTGAAAGTCACTTGACTCCTTTTTACCCGTAACACCCTCATAGCGAAACTCGTATCCTAAAAATTCTACCTTCTAATAGATCTGGAATCTATTTTTCCCCCTAATCAAAATTTCAACTGTGGTTCAACTTCTCTATTGTAGTAACTTCTTAACTGGTCTACTCTTGCGATTGCATTCTTAAAATTGTAGCCAGACTGAGCTTATAAAATATAATTTCTACTATATATATCCCTGCTTAGAAATCTCAATGCTTTTTACATTTTCACTACATATATTTGCTTCCATAAATAATATTGCTTTATTTATGTATTTAAATACTTTATACATGAACCATATATTCCTTTGGAACCAGCCTTTTTAACTAGACATCTTATTTTTTAATGTTATCACCAACAATTCATAAGCTCCAAGGCATTTCTTTTCAAGTGATGAATTGGGTTCCATTGTATAATTAACCCAGGGTTTCTTTATTCATCCCTCTATTGAGAATGGTTATGTTAGTCCCACTTTTTCACTGCAATGAGTAATAAGTTTCTTGAAGATGTCTCTTGTTCATATATGTAAGGTCTCTTCAAAATACATACCTAGAAGACAACTTCCAAAGTCATGATGACTGTACTTTTTGAGCTTCATTAGAGACTGCCTCATTACACAGGACTGATACACTCCAACTTCAAGATAGTGGTTATCTGGAAAGAAAGGGATGGAGCAGGACCAGTGTTTGGGAGTTTAGCTGAAGTGAAACATTTATTTCTTCAAAACCTGTGAAGCAAATGCAAATATTAGGCTTGATGATGACTAGAGAGGTACCTAACGTATTCTTTTCACACTATTTTGTACTTTCAGACTATTTCATAATTTACATATGTTAAACCAAGCTTTCAGTGTTTTTCATTATCTAAGAATAAAATGAAAGTCTTTTATTGTGACTTACAAGGCCCCCTTCATCTGGTTTTCATTGGTCTCTCCAGCCTCACAGAAGAAAGCACAATGCTCTCATCTGACCGAAGATGGGGTTTGATCTCAGGAATGCAGCGTCTTAACAGGCTTTCCTGATCCTAACTCACAGAGTTGACTGGATTCCCACATTTTAGCTAATCATTTTACTTATTCAGTTAATTATTCCACTGGCAGAATATCATTTTTAAACATGGCTTGAGGCGCCACTGCTTTTCCTCCAATTTTTCCTGCAGTCACCTACTTATTTAATTACTTCTCAGCTCTCGGGTCTCAGCCTAAATGGTATTTCCTCAAGAATCCTTCTCTGACCTTCTGAGGTTTTTTAAATTTTCCCTCATCAGACCCTTTTATAACACTCTTTCCTTCCCATTTTGCAACATCCCTTACATTTGTAATCATTTCTTCAATGTCTTTAATCAATTTATTGATTTGTTGATTGACTGATTGATTTACTGTCTTGAATCTATCATTCCCATTAGACTCTAAGCCCCTTTAGGAAAGAAACTGTGTCTGTCTTCAAATCTCTATTTCCAGCACCCAGCATAATGCCTAGCACAAATGTGTTTAACCAATAGTCACTGGAGAATGAAAGTGTCAAGGTTACAATGCTGGGCAGAGTATGCTGAATCCTCCAGATCCGTTCCCAAACTTCAATAGAACTGTAGAGATCTACGGCAAGACCTATGAAATAAAATAAAAAATAAAAAATGAAAATCACTTTGCACAGATTTTAGACAAAGCAGCAAGACCTTGAGCACCATATATGTATAGGTGACTCGGGTTGATGTTAAGTCAACTTTCCACATCTGATGTGACAGTTGGTGTGGGGTGGATCAAGAATGGGACACACAGTTGTCTGAGGCACAGGCAAGGCTAGCCAGATATGGAATTGTTAGGTAGGTAGAACAGGAAAATGGAGTCCAAAATGGTGGGAAGGGAAAAGTCCGCGAAAATTGACCAAAGGAAGGTCTGAGGACCACAGTGAGGACCTCAGGTAGAACAAACATCCCTCCTGGCTAGCCCAATTTACACAGGGCAGGCCCAGAGGAGGAGAAGAATGCATAAAAGGAGGAGCCAAAAGTGGGCGGGAGCCTCGCTTCTCTTTGCGCCTTTTGGGTCACCATGCCCTCACACCTCGAGGATGTATTTTCCTTTACTTTCTAAATGAAACTGAGCTGTAACACTGGTCCATCCAAGGGCTATAACACTGGTCCCTCGCTTCACATTTTGGTTGTGAGGAGACAGAATTGAAGAAATTACAAACTCCCCAGATAGAATCAAACACTAGGCTTCTGAGGGACAGGAGACATCACTGAGAGAATCAGAGAAGCGACCAGAATGGCAGGATGGCATGTCTTAGTTTGAAGCTCTACATTTGCAAGCCCTTGGGAGAAGGTATCGATGTATCACAGAGTGGGTAGAGATAGAACTATAGAAATAAAAAACTGTTACTCTTCAGTCAGTTCAATTCAGTTGCAGAGTCCTATTTGACTCTTTGTGACCCCATGGACTGCAGCACGCCAGGCCTCCCTGTCCACCACCAACTCCCGGAATTTACTCAAACTCATGTCCATTGGGTCAGTGATGCCATCCAACCATTTCATCCTCTGTCATTCCCTTCATCTCACACCTTCAACCTTTCCCAGCATCAGGGAAATGAGTCAGTTCTTTGTATCAGGTGGCCAAACTACTAGAGTTTCAACTTCAGCATCAGTCCTTCCAATGAATATTCAGGATTGATTTCCTTTAGGATGGACTGGTCGGATCTCCTGCAGTCCAAGGGACTCTCAAGAGTCTTCTCCAACGCACAGTTGAAAAGCATCAATTATTTGGTGCTCTGCTTTCTTTATAGTCTAACTCTCATGTACATACATGACTACTGGAAAAACCATAGCTTTAACAAGATGGACCTTTGTTGGCAAAGTAATGTCTCTGCTTTTTAATATATGGTCTAGATTGGTCATAACTTTTCTTCCAAGGAGTAAGCGTCTTTTAATTTCATGGTTGCAGTCACCATCTGCAGTGATTTTGGAGCACAAATTAATGAAGTCTATCACTGTTTCCATTGTTTACCCATCTATTTGCCATGAAATGATGGGACCAGATGCCATGATTTTAGTTTTCTGAATGTTGAGCTTTAAGCTAACTTTTTCACTCTCCTCTTTCACTTTCATCAAGAGGCTCTTTAGTTCTTCTTCACTTTCTGCTATAAGGGTGGTGTCATCTGTATATCTGAGGTTATTGATATTTCTCCTGGAAATCTTGATTCTAGCTTGTGCTTCATCCAGCCCAGCATTTCTCATGATGTACTCTGCATATAAATTAAATAAGCAGGGTGACAATATACAGCCTTGACATACTACTTTCCTGATTTGGAACCAGTCTGTTGTTCCATGTCCAGTTCTAACTGTTGCTTCCTGACCTGCATACAGATTTCTCAAGAGGAATATTTCTCATTTAAAATACAGAAATAAAAAGTGTGCTACATCCTTAAATAAGGGCAGACTGAAGGCAAAGAGAGTTCATGTTTGCAATCTATCGCTTTCAATAAAAATACCCACTTTCAACATTGTACCTGATCAGTTGCTGCAAATTGTTTACATCCTAAGAAAATAGTTATGCTATGTATACACACAGGGATGAATAATGCATCCAGAAATATCTTTCCCCTCAAAAAAGTTTTTTTTTTAAAATGAGTTATTTTGTCTACCTGATACTAAGTCACTGAATTGACTGAATTCTCACATTTTATCTAGTTGTCTTAGTTATTCTGTTAATTATTTCACTGCTAGACCATCATTTTTTAACATAAACCTGGCATATATAATGAAAACATACGCTGTCTGAAAAAGCAGCTCTTTAAATCCACCAGCTATCTCATACCTCTTACTGCTGCCTTAGTGCTGATATAAAACATATCACTTTCCTGACCTCCAAAGACATTCCTTGCGGTCAATACTGTAGATCCCATAACTCACTCAAAAGCTAAAGCTATTGTCAAGGCAACAGTTATATTCCAAAGAGTCTTGATAAATAATTCATTGAATACATTCTTTTCCAGAAGATCCCCCTGGTAATGAACTTGGTTCTTCTTCAAGACAGTGTAAATACTGCCTCAAAATTGAACAGCTAGTTCAGCATGGACCAACTATTGGGGAAGCTGAGGTAGAAAGACAAATTTTAGTCTATAAACATGAAGTACATTGTAAATGCCTGTTGACTTGCAGTTATGTCGCTATCTTCCAGAGTGGCATTTGCAACCATGGGGTAGAAGAGGCAGGGAGAGAATCCACAGACCGAGGAAAGGATAGAAATCTGTGGTTCCTACAAAGTTCCTGGCAATGGTCCAGGGAAGAAGCAAAAACCCCAGATAGCTGTGGCCTTTGGAGAGGCAAAGGTGATACAGAATCAGAATGTCACCTATTTCCTCCTCTCTAACTAATGTGTGTTCACTGTTTCTCTAGATAGTCACACTAAAAGTCAAAGTAATAATCCTTGTAAACTGCCATTTAAACAAGCAGAATTGTGTTCAGTTTAACATTTGTCGTGTGAGACAAACTGCATCATTCTGCGAAAATAACTGTCATCCTCGTGGCCTTGGTGCCCTGCCAGCATTTTCACCAGGCTCTTTTGTCTTCTTGCCACCCCTGCCCGTCATCTAAGCTCCAGCACTTGTCCTCTCTGGTCCAGAAACATAACCTGGACCAACCCATGTGGTGGTCTCTCAGAGGCTTCTGCCTCAGAGTCCCACTGGAATGTGGGAGCCTTTAGAAAGCTTAGGAGGCCGCGATCCTAGATATGGCGTCCCTGGTAATGACATCCAAGGGAAATCTTTGCCTCTCTGCTGAGCCTAACACAGTATCTGTCAAAAACACCTGATTGGTCATTCTTTTTCAATATTCTTTTCTATTTTGAATATATGCCATGAGGGCAGAAATTGTATCTTTCTCGCTTACTATGTGCCTGGAACATGGTAGTGATTTAAGAAGCATTTGGTGAGTGAATTTTGTTTAGGGGGTGAATAGATGGATGGATGGATGGATGGATGGATAGATGGATAAACAAATGGGTAAAGGCAAACACTTTCTCATAGGCCTTTCAGTTTTACAGATTGCAAAATTATTTGAAATGAATCACCCAAATATCCCTACAAAGTGGCATTAAAAAAGAGAAAGAAAGCCTTGTTAAAGATTCCACTAGATACAATTAATGATAAAAAAGAAAAAAAGGCCCTTTAGGACCTCTGTGTTTATTAACCTCACCAGGACTCCTAAACTGAATAATATTTTCATTGTGTAATCTTAACATTTTTAATTCTAGTAAATTAATATGTGAGCATGCTACTAGACTAGGAGAAACTATTTGCATTTTCCCTGGAATCTGCCCAGTCAATCATACCTCTAAATACAACTACAATAATTAGTGTTTTAACTAATTTCCAGAGCTCATGGTTCCACAGACTGTAAAGTGCAGTGAAGGCATTTCCTGAGTGAGACTGTTATAAAGACTCAGAAATGATATCTTCCATGGAGGTGGGTGTGTGCGTGAGGAAGGAGGGGGAGGTTCCCCTGATCGCAGACCTTCATATTGTCAGGGGGAAGCAACACAATTAGAATGACATTTTTGAAAATCTAAAACATGAATTAGTTCTGTCCTAGAAGCCTTAATGTCCCTACTGTATTCGCTTTGTTGGCATTTGTAGGGAAAAGAACTAAGGCATTTATTTTCTGTGA
This sequence comes from Cephalophus harveyi, assembly GCA_006410635.1. Lineage (NCBI taxonomy): Eukaryota > Metazoa > Chordata > Mammalia > Artiodactyla > Bovidae > Cephalophus > Cephalophus harveyi. Next base: position 368,348 of record SJYT01021992.1, on the reverse strand, counting down.
ACTTGGAGCTACATGTAAATACATTTTATTTTCTGTGAACTTGGAGCTACATGTAAATACAATTTTTTTTTCTCTTTTGATGAGGAGTCCCTGCTAATATTTAATAATGTGAATCTGCGCTATGAAAATAAGTTCTCTGGTTGGAAAATACAACAGGCAACATTCCAGGGCAGGCAAGGCCAAAAAACTTATTATTATTACTATTTCACCTTCAATAATACTAGTCTGAGGCAACTAGCTTCATGGAAAATGTGTTTGGACTCAAACACATATGTTAAAACTGCCAGAAAATTGCAGAAACTTTGAACATCTATTTAAGGACCAAAGAAGAAAACTGCTAGACTCATTAATGACATATCCTTTAGCTTACTGGTACTTAGGTGACCAGCTATTTTAATGTTTTGGTCTTATAATTATTAGGGGCTTCCCAGGTGGCACTAATGGTAAAGAACCCATCTGGCAATGCAGGAGACATAAGAGTCATGGGTTAATCCCTGGGTCAGGAAGATCCCCTGGAGGAGGGCATGGCAACCCACTCCAGTATTCTTGCCTGGATAATCTCATGAACAGAGGAGCCTGGTGGGCTACAGTCCATAGGGTCACAGAGTCAGACATGAATGAAGTGACTTAGTATGCACACAAACATTTATTAGAAGTTATGCTAAAGATAATTTTACTTATGCTAAACAATAATTTACTTAGCATAAGTAAATTATTGTTTAGCATAAGTAAAGTTCTCTGGGCCAGGAAACCCATAAGAAACAACGAGCGATCTCATGAGACATAGTAAAAAAGAAAAATCTAAAAAACTGATAGTTTGATGGAATTTGGTGACCATTTTTCCTAAAATGAAATAAAGAATTTAAAATGTGATGCTGCACTTTGAACTTAACCATGCCTAAATGGCAACCCACTCCAGTGTTCTTGCCTGGAGAATCCCAGGGACGGGGGAGCCTGGTGGGCTGCCGTCTATGGGGTCGCACAGAGTCGGACACGACTGAAGCGACTTAGCAGCAGCAGCAGCAGAGTTCCAGTACACTCAAAAAGCTATTCTAATTTTGATCATCATCTTCAAGATTGCAGTAGCCTCCTAGGACTTTGTCTTATATATCAAGTCATTATCCCTTTTGTATCAGATCTGCTATAATTGTTCATTATAATTACAGCTGCTTAATTTAGTGGATGGTTGGAACTGAACAATTCTTAGAGGAATCAAATATGGTTATGTCATTTCCCAAGTTGATTTAAAAGAAGTAATTTGAGATCAAGCAATGTTTCAGTTTCAGTGCTAGTTCAGAATCATGTTTTAGATGTTTTCTTTTCTCCACATCTATAATTTTGAATATCTAAAATGAACTGTCTATCTAGTCAAGGCTATAGTTTTTCCAGTAGTCATGTATGGATGTGAGAGTTGGACTATAAAGAAGGCTGAGCGCCACAGAATTGATGCTTTTGAACTGTGGTATTGGAGAAGACTCTTGAGAATCCCTTGGACTGCAAGGAGGTCCAACCAATCCATCCTAAAGGAGATCAGCTTTGGTATATCTTTGGAAGGACTGATGCTAAAGCTGAAACTCTAATAGCTTGGCCACCTGACACGAAGCGCTGACTCATCTGAAAAGACCCTGATGCTAGGAAAGATTGAAGGTGGGAGGAGAAGGAGACGACAGAGGATGAGACTGTTGTATAGCATCACTGACTCAATGGGCATGAGTTTGAATAAACTCCGGGAGTTGGTGATGGACAGGGAGGCCTGGCGTGCTGCAGTCCATGGGGTCACAAAGAGTCAGACACGACTGAACGACTAAACTGAAACTGAAAATGAACTGGGTTGGTGTTTCAATTTTTTAGGTTTCATGTTATTCAATAAAGAAATAAAGATGAATAAATGATTGCACCCATATCCCACATTTTGCTTAATGATTGATTGATCCAGAGTCCCCAAAGGTATTTTCCTGTTGTGTTTTCACAGTATTGGCTCTCATCTTTTGTCAGCAAACCCAAGGTGGATAGAAATTATTTCTTACACTAAACTTCTGAAACATGCTAATTCCACCTCCCAAGAATAGCCTGTATGGCTCTCAAGATATCAGTAAAGTGAAAGTTAAATCGCTAAGTTGTGTCCGACTCTTTGCCACCAGGGCTGCCGTCTATGGGGTCGCACAGAGTCGGACACGACTGAAGCGACTTAGCAGCAGCAGCAGCAGAGTTCCAGTACACTCAAAAAGCTATTCTAATTTTGATCATCATCTTCAAGATTGCAGTAGCCTCCTAGGACTTTGTCTTATATATCAAGTCATTATCCCTTTTGTATCAGATCTGCTATAATTGTTCATTATAATTACAGCTGCTTAATTTAGTGGATGGTTGGAACTGAACAATTCTTAGAGGAATCAAATATGGTTATGTCATTTCCCAAGTTGATTTAAAAGAAGTAATTTGAGATCAAGCAATGTTTCAGTTTCAGTGCTAGTTCAGAATCATGTTTTAGATGTTTAGTTTTAGATGTTTTCTTTTCTCCACATCTATAATTTTGAATATCTAAAATGAACTAAGTCTGTCTAGTCAAGGCTATAGTTTTTCCAGTAGTCATGTATGGATGTGAGAGTTGGACTATAAAGAAGGCTGAGCGCCACAGAATTGATGCTTTTGAACTGTGGTGTTGGAGAAGACTCTTGGGAATCCCTTGGACTGCAAGGAGGTCCAACCAATCCATCCTAAAGGAGATCAGCTTTGGTATATCTTTGGAAGGACTGATGCTAAAGCTGAAACTCTAATAGCTTGGCCACCTGACACGAAGCGCTGACTCATCTGAAAAGACCCTGATGCTAGGAAAGATTGAAGGTGGGAGGAGAAGGAGACGACAGAGGATGAGACTGTTGTATAGCATCACTGACTCAATGGGCATGAGTTTGAATAAACTCCGGGAGTTGGTGATGGACAGGGAGGCCTGGCGTGCTGCAGTCCATGGGGTCACAAAGAGTCAGACACGACTGAACTACTAAACTGAAACTGAAAATGAACTGGGTTGGTGTTTCAATTTTTTAGGTTTCATGTTATTCAATAAAGAAATAAAGATGAATAAATGATTGCACCCATATCCCACATTTTGCTTAATGATTGATTGATCCAGAGTCCCCAAAGGTATTTTCCTGTTGTGTTTTCACAGTATTGGCTCTCATCTTTTGTCAGCAAACCCAAGGTGGATAGAAATTATTTCTTACACTAAACTTCTGAAACATGCTAATTCCACCTCCCAAGAATAGCCTGTATGGCTCTCAAGATATCAGTAAAGTGAAAGTTAAATCGCTAAGTTGTGTCCGACTCTTTGCCACCCCATGGACTGTAGCCTACCAGGTTTCTCCATCCATGAGAGAATCCATTTTCCAGGCAAGAATACTGGAGCGGTTTGCCATTTCCTTCTCCAGGAGATCTTCCCAACCCAGGGATTGAACCCTGGGCAGACACTTTAATGTCTGAGCCACGAAGGGAGTCCCAAGGTATCAGTGATCAAATATAATCAGCACAAAACAGAGGCTTCATCTAAAAGAATAGGTCATCGTGGTTTTTGTTCAATGGATATTTAATTGGCCAAGAACTATTTAGCAGGATCACACATTTTCAAAGACAGGAAACTGAAAAGGAGTGATTGCTTATAATCCCCTATCTGTCTCTGAATAATAGGGTCCTTCTCCCCAGCCTGGTATCTCCTCCAAAAAGGAAATATTTTTAAACCAAGATTTCACCATTCATAAGGATTTATTCTTATGTGCTATTCAATATCTTTGAATTTCCAATTTCTGTGCTCTGCAAGCCACCTACGGTTCCTGTTGATTTTTACTTTGGACACCAGAGGAAGCAAAGGAAGTTAATATTTAAGAGTGTGCGTAGATGGTTGATACTGTCAGGGGAGCTCATTACTATGCCATTGTGTCTTGTACATAGACGCTTTCTTCTGAGGAAATGAAGGATCTTAACTTCAAATAGGAGGTCAGCTTTGCAATTCCCCCCTGCAACTGGCAAATTAAAACAAAAAGGCATCTTCTATTGAGTGTTGGGATTGTAATGGGAAGTAGTTAGGAGACCTGGGTTTGTGTTTCTCTCTGCCACTTGCTATAACTTTGGACTTCAGGTCTTCCCCGGTGGCTCAGAGGTTAAAGTGTCTGCCTGGAATGCAGGAGACCAGGAGACCAGGGTTCAATCCCTGGGTCGGGAAGATCCCCTGGAGAAGGAAATGGCAACCCACTCCAGTACTCTTGCCTGGAGAATCCCATGGAGGGAGGAGCCTGGTAGGCTACAGTCCATGGGGTCGCAAAGAGTCGGACACGACTGAGCGACTTCACTTCACTTCTGTTTTAATATCTTCTTCATAGCCACAAATTATGGCCATGAAGAATAGAATAATGTGTATGTACAATAGGATGGATGAGTATTATATATATATTTTTATGTTTATAATACTATATACATATAAAAATAATAAGAAAGCTGTGGTACATATACACAATGGAATATTACTCAGCTATTAAAAAGAATGCATTTGAATCAGTTCTAATGAGGTATATGAAACTGGAGCCTATTATACAGTTAAGTAAGTCAGAAAAACACCAATACAGTATATTAATGCATATATATGGAATTTAGAAAGATGGCAATGATGACCCTATATGCCAGACAGCAAAAGAGACACAGAGGTAAAGAACAGGCTTTTGGACTCTGTGGGAGAAGGGGAGGGAGGGATGATTTGAGAGAATAGCACTGAAACATGTATATTATCATATGTGAAATGGATCCCCAGTCCAGGTTCGATGCATGAGACAGGGCGCTCAGGGCTGGTGCACTGGGATGACCCTGAGGGATGGGATGGGGAGGGAGGTGGGAGGGGGGTTCAGGATGGGGGACACATGTACACCCATGGTGGATTCATGTCATTGTATGGCAAAAAGCACTATAATATTGTAAAGTAACTAGGCTCTAATTAAAATAAATTAATTAATTTAAAAAATAATGTGTACATAAATATATATATTGTTATTTAGTTGCTAAGCCATGTCCAACTTTTTGTGACCTCATGGACTGCAGCACACCAGGCTCCTCTGTCCATGGGATTTCCCAGGCAAGAACACTGGAGTGGGCTGTCATTTCCTTCTCCAGGGGTTTTTCCCCATCCAGAGACTGAACCCACATCTCCTGTATTGGCAGGCAGATTCTTTACACTGAGCCACCAGGGAAGCCCTAAATTATGTGTGTGTGTGTGTGTGTGTGTGTGTATACACAAGTATATAAAAATGCGTATATATTCCATATATATACATATATGGAATTATTTCTTACATCTTAAATAATTATTAGAGAACTTTCAGTTCTCTAGGAAAGCTAAAAATACTGTTTGTGTAAAGCTATTTTTAACATCACTGTTGTCAGTAATCTCTCTGCAGAGAAGCTGAGAGAAGGGAGTGGTAAGAAGTCATCCATGGGCATTCTTGGGCCCTGCTTCAGGCTGTTTTCACGACTGCTGCTTCCCTCCTCGGGATCCCTTCGGGAGACCCCAGAACAGACGGCCACTCTGCCCTGGCCGCGTCAGCTACGCACTTTGCATCCCAGTCCTGGAGACGGCAGCTACTGCAGTGTCGATAAATAGCAGCCCAGTCTGGCTGAAAACGGTTTGCCCAAGAGAAACCTTCCCTCAGCCTGGCAGAGGGGAAAGAGCATAAGTTTTACTATCAGTCACGTTCATTTTCTAATCATGGTTTCTCACTTATCTACTAACAGTTGGATCCTGAGCAGTTACTCAATCCTAGTAAATCTTGTAATCTTGGTTTCCTCCTACTAGATTAAAAAGAGCTGAACTACCTTTTAACGATATTGTAAGGCTTAAGTGAGAAATCAAGGTGAAGCTTCTGGTACAATTTTGTTCACTTGGTAGGTCTTTAATATTGCCTTCTCTATTTCATCCTCAATTCTTTTTCTGTTTTTCTGGCAGCATCCAAGGAGCTATCAAGACCATTCATTGAAGACTCCTTCTCTCTGAACTAGTACTCCTCCGCCTGTCCCCCGCAAAACCAGCATCTCCTCTAGAAAAAAAAAAAAAAAGTGTTCTGTTTTTCTTTCTATAAACCTCAATGACATTCACTGGAAAAGTTATTCTTTTGTGATAATTTCTTGTGATCCAAACTAGCTTTCCAATTAATTCTTTATTATGATTATTTGCTGTATTTTGCAAAACAGACAGTGGGAGAAAGCACTACAGATCTCTTCTGTGCTTTTCCTCTACATCACAGTATTTTGGTTTACACGTTTTTGTCTTATTTGAAACCAAGTTTTTCAAATAAGCTTTTCATCTGCAGTCCGTTCTTTTATAAAGAGTTACAAACTTTCAGAGTTAGTTTTGCTGTCAGTTTGCATTTATTTCACTTGAATTCCCTAGTGGCTATGCCAAGAATACAATCAGTTGGGTGATTCAAAGAGAAATTCTTCTGGCAAACACCGATAAAACAGTAACGGTTATTAAAACCTCATATGATAAAGAGTCAGTTCAAAGAATCAGAAGATAGAACATTTTCAAATGTCATGGCATGCTCTACTAAATGTATCACATATATTGTCTAAATTCCACATGATCTCCAGCCAACAGATGAAAATATTGAGTATCTGAGAGATTTAATAAATTTTCCAAGGTCATGTGTCAGAGAAGATTTAGAATCCCTGCTGATCTTGACCATGGCTCTTTTCACTAAGCAGTTAATTATTGTTTTCTGCGAGAGGGAACTGACACCACGGGCTCTTCAATGATTTGAAGGAGGAGACATCTTGTATCTGGAACCCCCAGATTACTTCTCATTTTGACCTTATCACCCATTAAGATATTATGAGATGGGCCCCCTTCATATTTTTCTTGAGGGTTTTCATCTAATATTGAGGAATGAAACACAAACATGGCTCCCTGCTTTTTTACATTGTCTCAGTTTTCCAGTTGTTTTCATGTTTTCCTTTTCATGATTCTTCACTTCTAGTTCTAACAAATGTATTATTTGTTTTCATCACATAGGGCCTTTTAAATCATCTTCATTCCTTAAAGGATAGGTGTGGAGTGAATGAATGGAAGTACAAATAGCTCTGCAGGGAAGTGAGAACTGCACGATCATATGAAAGAGTTTAGGGCTGTAACAAGCGCGCGGCTTTGAATATAAGTGACGCTTCTTATCCTCTTTGCCCTGCATTTCACTCTACTTTATATGTTAAAATATATTTTAACTTTGACTGTGGGGATCACAATAAACTGTGGAAAATTCTGAGAGAGATGGGAATACCATACCACCTAACCTGCCTCTTGAGAAATCTGTATGCAGGCCAGGAAGCAACAGTTAGAACTGGACATGGAACAACAGACTGGTTCCAAACAGGAAAAGGAGCACGTCAAGGCTGTATATTGTCACCCTGCTTATTTAACTTCTATGCAGAGTACATCATGAGAAACACTGGGCTGGAAGAAGCACAAGCTGGAATCAAGTTTGCCGGGAGAAATCTCAATAATCTCAGATATGCAGATGACACCACCCTTATGGCAGAAAGTGAAGAGGAGCTAAAAAGCCTCTTGATGAAAGTAAAAGAGGAGAGTGAAAAAGTTGGCTTAAAGCTCAACATTCAGAAAACGAAGATCAGAAGTATAGCCAGGCTGAAGCCCATGAGAAGTAACCAGGAACATTCCAGGAATTTTAACAATTGCAAAAACCACCTTGATTTGCCCTGTCCTTTCACCCACCTCTTGGTTGGATCCAGGTTTTGATTTGGGGCTCTTTTCTCTGGCCTTTGATTCCCCCTCCAGTGCTTGGACTTTATGGCTGAGTACATCTGACTCTGGGCTTGCATCTTCCCTGCTTTCGTCGGCCCTGGCTGAAATTCACCTCTAGAGTCTTCTGCTCCTTGCTCTTTCAGGATCCACTGCTCTCCTGGTCTAGCCTCCAGGTCTCAAAATCATGCACTCTGCTTAATGGAAAACTGTTCAAGCCAAAACTGTTCTTCCCCAGCCATCAGATACATTTTCCCAAGGCACTGATCAATTTATCCGTGTCTCCTCTGCCATCACATGATCTCCCCAGTGAGGTAAACATTAACACAATGCAAAGACAGTTTTTTTTAAATCCAGGAGGTCGAGTAAAGAACGTTGCTATAAAGTAAAATAAAAGACTTTACATGAGTGGCATATATTTTCCTTTCTTATTCCCTTATCATGTAACATAAGATGTATTGACTTTATAGCATAGTATTTCAGGATTGTGAATTGGCATAAAAGTACTTAAGTTACTGGATATCAAGGAGAAGAGTTACCATCCCTCAAGGACTTCCTTTCTCTTCTGGGGAAGGGGGGAATAATTGTATCATGTTTGGCAGAATTATGATCTTATTTCTGTCTTTATTTGGAGATTAAGTATGGTTAAGGAGGTGTGAATGGGTGCCAAGCTGACAAGAGGTGGACTTGTGATGGGTAATTTTACATGTCAGTTGACTGGGCCAAGAGGCATTCAGACATTTGGTTAAACATTATTCTGGATATGGCTGTGAGGGTGTTTCTGCATGAAATTAACATCTGAATTGGAGACTGAGTAAAACAAAGTGCCCTCCCACAGGTGAACCTCATCCCATCTGTTGAGTGTCTGGACAGAATAAAAGGCTGAATAAGGGAAAATGTGCTTTCTCTGCCTGTCTTTGAGCTGGGACATAACTCTTCGCCTGCCTTTGGACGCAGGTTCAGACTCAAACTGGAACTTACACCTTTCACACTCATGGTTCTTGGACTTGAGCTCGGACTTGGACTGGAACTATACCATCAGCTCCACCGGGGCTCCAGCGGATCCTGGGACTTCTCAGCTTGCACACTCTTGTGAGCCAGTTCTCCTCATGAGCCAATAATATACTATTCATTCTAGTTTTGTTTCTCTGGAGAACTCTTTTAATATACCTGTTCAACACTTAATCACTACTTGTCATTAAATAATTATTTATGAGATCATTTATGGTCCAACTACATATCCACGGCGTGTGTTCATTTGCTCAGTCATGTCCAATGCAGCCCGCCAGGTTTCTCTGTCCATGGGATTTCCCAGGCAAGAATACTGGAGTGAGTTACTATTTCCTCCTCCAGGGAATCTTCCCAACCCAGAGATAGAATCCACATTTCCTGCATTGCAGGCGGATTCCTTACTGCTGATCCACCAAGGAATCCCACATATCCCCTGACTGTATTACAATACTAAAAACTATTATTATTATAATTACAATGTAAATTACAAAACTATCCACTACAGCAACAATAAGGACATCCAATCCTTGCTTTATACTTTAAAAATGCTAGGTCCAGGTTTTAGTACTTTATATGCATTAATTCATGCAATCGCTACAATAAGCCTGTGAGTTAGATATTATTATGATCCCAACTTGCTAATAAGAAAACTGAGACACAGAGAGATTAATTAATACACTGAAATACTTCCACAGTCAGGACTAGAAACCTAGCAAGTTGGACCTAGGTCTCCATCATGCAAAATGTATCTGACATTATTTTGCTTTGGAATCCCATAATGAAGGGCAGTAGTTTTCTTCACACTGTATTCTCTATACCTAAATACATGAGAGAAGCAGCTTGAAAGTAATAATAAGCAAGGAAGTTGTATCTTGGAGCTAGGCCCACTGGATATGAATCCCAATCCTAACTCGATCACTTTTGACTGTGTGATTGGAGGCAAGTTACTTAACCTTCCTGTGCCCCAGGTTTTTCACCAGCATTATTGTTAAGATTAAATAAATCAGTATATGTAAAGTGCTTAGAATAGTATCTGGCATTTACTCTGGCAAGTACTCAGTAAATGCTAGCTTTTCTAATGATGCTGGTTTTACTCATTAATTTATTCCCATCGCCCATAAAGAGGCATATAACAAGAGATTCAACAAATATCTGATAAATTAAAGAATGTATTTGTTGTAGTTCATGTTGCATTCTTTTACCTGACAACTGGGCTGCTTATTTGCCTTCCCTTCACCCCTTCATCACCTGTAATGTATGAAGCACTGCGCTGGAGACTAGGGTGATGAAGCTGAGTAAGACGTGATGCTGTTCCTGCGGCATTTGGAGCTATGCACACAGACTGACATAAGACACAGAATGTGGCCTCATGAGTAGAAGAACATTTTAATCTGAACATTAAGTCAGAACAGATGATGGAACATCTAACTTGGGAGTAGGGGGCAGGAGAAGGACCACAACCACCAGCAATGTAGATGACCTTCTGCTGTGAGCTACCTGTATTAACAAAGGGAAACAGACTGTTCTCATAACCATTTCCCCAAATATCAAGATAATGCTGCTGAGAACACTGGTTTGTTAGGCGGAGCAAACTCAGGTGTGACCTTACCTGCAAAAAGATGAAATGGCTACCCATTTCTTATATACCAGAAAGGGTCTCCTGGCCCCTGCAACTCTTCTTATACTACTGAAACCAAACAGGTTCTAGGCCTAAAGGAAAGAAAGAGGGCATGTCAGTGAGGACGGTATTTTGCTTGCTAGCATCTAAATGCCCAATGAAGACTGCCTTCCAGATCGGGGTGACTTTTCTCAGGTAACAGGAAGTCTGGCAATAGGCAGGTAAGGGCCAGGAACTGAGGTTTAAGGTGCTGGCTTCAGCTTTTATATTCATCACCCCATAGTTGCAAGATAGAAGCTCTTGCCTCCAGATTTCACTTTCCTATTCAAGACCTGAAGCAGGAGGTAAGATGCCAGCCTTTTAGGAAGAAAGCACAGCCTTTCCAGAACCCCCCCAGCAGACCTCAGCTTGCATTTCATCGTCACATGGGCAATGCCAGCTGGACTCGGGCCTGGAAAAGCCAGAGACAAGTCTATCACAATTCACTTAGACAAAGTGTCATCTAACTTGTCTGTAACAGGCTTTGCAGGCCACACGGTCTGTGTAATCACTCCACCTTGCCATTCTAGCCACCATAGACTATCTAGGAACAGCCGAATGCTGCTGCTTTCCAACAGCAAGCACTGTACTTATGGACTCGGGAACTTGACACAACTCTCACATATTATGAAATATTACTCTTTGGATTTTTCAAACATACAAAACAATCTGAGGTCACAGCTGTATAAAAACAGATGGCAGACCTGATTTGGCCCAGGAGACCATATTTTGCTGACCTCTGACTCAAACCAAGGACAATCCATCTACTGGATCGGGCCAAAAATCTATAACAAAGTTGGTGTTCTGATAGTTGATTCAGAGGGAGAAATGACTCCTGGAAAGGGAACTAACAACGCAGCAATAAAGGGTAGGTTTAATTTTCCATATGAAATAGGATATATAGAAAGCATTTAGCATATGATGAGGACATATTTTAATTCCTTTCATTTTCCTCCATTTTCATTTAAAATTCTTCTTCATAAAGGCCTTCTCTCTGCTCCATGAAAACAGCTGTTCTCTTGATTTTGATTTTTAAATAATATTAGGAAAGTTTTTTGGGGGAGCTATCTATCTTTCAATCAACATGGGACTAATTATTTCCTGTTGCCACATTTTAAGGGAAGGCTAAAGAGTCCTAAAATTATGAATTAGAAACTCAAAGTTTCATAAATGTTTCACAGTTTTCTTCCTGGCTTCCAATGGTGAGGGAAATGCAAATGAAAACTTACTTAACATAGAAAAAGATACCCTGGGTTCTGCTTTGGCCCAATCTCATTCATTATACATTCTTCACTTACAAGAGAGGGAACTTAAAAAAAAAAAAAAAGATTTGTAGCAAGCAGAAAATAGGCTCCCTCTTTATATATTTAATTACAAAGGCAATTTCCTTTATAGCCTACTTACAGGAATACCTCTTAACATGTTGCCAACAGTATCACAACTTGTTTATTCAAAGGTTATGCGTGAAGGAAAGCTTTTTGATATTAATCAAGTAATTTGCTAGCATTGCTGGGAAAAGGAAAATGTTAACTTTATCCTGAAAAATGAAACAGCTCATTAATCAAGTTCACTCTATTGAAGACAATTATGTAGAGGCAGAGGGCAAACAGGCCCTTCAGATAAGAAATTCCTAAACTGATGATACTTTTAATAGGATTTGACATAGACTTCTGCATAGAAACTAATGAGGTAAACAAACTTTAATCACCTTACAAATCCAATATATCAGGTATTTATGAATTCAAAAGTTACCATTTGTTATTAATTGAAAAAAAATCCTAATGAATGAACCAAATTCAAGAGCAAAATTCTCGCACATGGATGATTTAGTTGGTTTTCATTTATTATCTCCAGTTAAAGTTAAAAGGTGAAACAGAATATGCCTGTTCTTAAAACATCTGTCTCATTTTTTGGTTCCCTCAGCAGCACACCCTTGTAGGTTTGAGACTGGGTCTCCATCCATCAATATTAAATTCTGCAGTAGGAGGCTTTTAAAACTATTTGTATAAATGTAGCTGAGTGGATAAGGTTGCAACATAAATAATATGAAAAATAACTCTGTTCTGAGGCAATATGGTACATTAGGAGGAGGTCTTTTTTCCTAGCATGATGAATTGCAAATATCTATTAGTCAAAAGCCAACAAAGAGTTAAGTTTTATAAGTCAGGCATATCTAAATAATTAATAACATTAAAGCTATTTAGAGAAAAGAGAAGTTTCGATAATATTGCCAATTATTCCCCCAATTCATTTGCAAACTTTATTGTTACTAAAATTAAAAATTTACTAAATTGCATGAGGTTAGCCATTACAGAAATGCAAATTAATACCACAATGAAATACCACTTCCCATCCACTAGGATTGTTACAATAATAATTTTAAAAGGAGGCTTCCCTGGTGGCTCAGGGGCAAAGAACCTGCCAGCCAATGCAGAAGGCATAGATCTGGTTCCTGATCTGTGAAGATCCCACGTGCCACAGAGCAACTAAGCCCGTGCACCTCAACTATTGAGCCTGTGCTCCAGCCCCCGCGCGATGCAACCACCAAAGCCCATGCGCCCTGGAGCCCACGCTCCCCAACAAAAGAAGCCACCGCAGTGAGAAGCTCAGGCGCCACAGCTAGAGAGTGGCCCCGCTCGTCGCAACTAGAGAAAGCCAGCACAAAAACGAAGACCTCGCACGGCCAAAAATAAATAAAAAAAATATTTTTAAAAAGAAAATATTAAGTGTTGGTGAGGATATGGAGATGTTAGAACTCTCATATACTGGGGATGGGAATGTAAAATGGGGCAGGCACTGTGGAAGACAGTTTGGCAGTTGCTCAAAAAACTAAAATAGGATAATTCTATGACCCCACAATGCTACTCCTATGTACCTATTCAAAAGAACGGAAAACAGGTGTTCACATAAGAGCCTGCAAATAAATGTTCACAGCAGCACTATTCATAATATTCCAAAAGTGGAAATAACTCATTTTTTTCAATGGTGTGACATAATTTCTAAACTAAAGAAATTATCAAATGTTTAAAAAAATTCTAGGTAAATCATCATCTTTGAACAGTTTGGGGTACATTTTTATAAGATCATGTAGTGGAGAAAAAAATATTGACAGCAGATGTGAGAGTCACCTGGGAAGGGAAGAACTGCCTTTGGTTAGAGCAGGAATCTTGAACTCAAATGCCTCTAGAGGCCGAGCATAAGCAAGGGTGCTGGGGACCAAGTCACACAGCAGAGAAGTCCTATCTGAAGGGAACAGCAACTGCCCGCGGAGATATGACCCCAGTTGCTAGATATTTTGTATTTCAAGGAAAGCCAGAAACCCAAGTTTTTGTTTTGTTTTTTTGTTTTTAACTCTGGATTCCTAAATATTTGTTCACATTAAAAAAAAGAAAAAACATGTGCGGAGGCTAAATTCAGCCTGTAGGCTGCCAGTTTTCAAACTCTGTTTTAGGGAAAACACCTGGGTAATCAGCTTTCCTTCCAGTAGAATAGGTCCGGAGGCCTTTGCCTAAGCAGATGGCAGGAGTTTTGAGATTGGAGTGAGCACAGCAGAGGACTGCCTGAAAGGCGGCTGAAACCTACGGAGAGAAGCGACCCGTGAGAAACTTCCACTTGCCAGGGGCGGCTAGAGAAATGCAGAAAACCAGGATGTTCAATATTCAGTTTTAAGGTTTTGATTCAATCCACTCCATCACTGAAATCTTTTAAACTGGCCACATACACAAATGCAAATGGTTTTAGGGGAAAGTGAAGTTTCTCAGTCGTGTCCGACTCTTTGTGACCCTGTGGACTGTAGCGCACCAGGCTCCTCCGTCCATGGGATTCTCCAGGCAAGAATACTGGAGTGGGTTGCCATTTTCTTCTCCAGAGGATCTTCCCGACCCAGGGATCGAACCCAGGTCTCCCACATTGGAGGCAGACGCTTTAACCTCTGAGCCACCAGGGCCAGAAAAGAAAGTGCTCTGAATGGCAGAGCAGTAGAAAGAAAAGGCCAGCAGAGAACAGTAGAAGCTGAGGCTGACAGCCTTGGGATTTAAGAGGATGGTATTAATGAGAACTAGGGAACAGCACTGAACTCCCCATAGAAGATGGGGAGGCCAGTCATCAGGCTGAGCTCAGCTGCCACCTGAACTGCAGGAGAACGCTTCAGTCGGTACATTTTAATCAGAAGCAACCCATGCCAAACCCCCACTACTGACAAGCAAAGAAAGATAATAAAGTGGTTGTGACCCAAGTATAAGTACAGCTGAGTGATCCTCTCCTTTTCCTCCTACTTTCTGATCATGTATGGATATAGTTGGAATTGGTCTTCGGTTCTGAGTGAAATTCTTTCAGGCAGAAACACTCCTCAATCACATCTGATCCTCAAAGACTAAGGGGATCAGAAAGGGAAGCAGGACTCCTCTGGTGTAATGATTGTGTTTATATCCATCAATGTCTGCCCAGGATTTAAAGTCATCAGATTAGGAAAGAGAAAGATCTGCTTTTGTACTGAACATGATCTTAAACAAGTCGCATGGCCATTGTAAGATTCTGAATCCTCATCTGGAGTTTGGATTTATGATACTCTTGTCTACTTTGCCAAATTGTTTTTAAGAAATAAGTATAAAAATAAAATGAACCCTTTTGAAAACTGCAAAACATTTCGCATGCAAAAAATACAATGACAACAGGAACACAATCTTGAGAGTGAAAAAATGAAATAATGTACTCTCTTTATTCAGATTTATATCTATGGGAAGGACCCCACTGCCCTGCAATTTCAAGGAACAAGTTGGATGCCACCTATTTGATATAAAGTCATTGAGGGAGTTAAAGCCAATGTAGAGAGGCGATACAAGTGGGGCATTTGGGTGGTCACCTCATTTTCAGCACTGCTCAGAATTACTGTATGTGTTTCTTCCAGTGTTAGAGAATTTGTATTGCTTAGAGAATTATTGCTTAATAATCTGGCTAATGTCTCCAAAATAAAATATGTTTAAAACTAATACTTTTAAAGGTCAATTTCGCAATTTCTCTTATCCTAGAAACGGAGAGCTACAAATCTTCATTTGTCGGGTCTTCTCATTATCTAAGTGGTATTTCTTTTTCAGAATGACAGGAAAGTACCCTAGATAAAGGAGTGATTCAGCTTGGCTGTTGACAGGCACAGAGAAGAGTGTGAAGAAATGTGCCAAGGTGTTTATAACAATATCTTAAGAAATGCCTGCTCCTAGCTCCTTTTGACCCTTGATTGTCTGGATTTTAAAAAATTCATCTTTGGACAAAAGCTTTGATCTCACTTTACTTCCTCTGATAATCAAAACATCTCAAAGTATATCTCATTCCTGATAATGACTTCCTCTCCCGGAGGATCAAATGAACAGACACTTATGTTTTGACTCATGTTTACTTGTAGAATTTCCAGCCACATAGTGAGTTAGAGAGAGAGTGTGTGTGTGTGTGTGTATAATGTGTGCAAGTACATGCATGTGTATTATAGAGCAGAGATGGACAGGGTTTTAAAGGGAATCACACAGATTAGTCAACGATCATAAGACTTGTAGCAAATCTATTTCCTGTTGCTACACTGTTGTAGAAAAATGGCATGCAACTCATATCTTATTCTCAAGTGGCACAGTGCTGAAGAATCTGCCTGTCAATGCAGGAGACACGGGTTCAATCCCTGAGTCGGGAAATCCCCTGAAGTAGAAAATGGCAACTCACACCAGTATTCTTGCTGGGAAAATTCCATGGACAGAAGAGCCTGGTGGGCTACAGTCCCTGGGGTCTCAAAAGAGTCAGATACAATTGAGCAACTGAGCATGCATGCAAATTCATATTTTACAATTATTCTCTGGTCTATAAAAGGCTTTCATCTAGATTACATAGTTCATCTAGCCAGTATACTCCAAAAGATTTACATAGAACAGCTTCAAGTAAAATAAAAGATAAAAAGCTAGCCAATTTCAACATGAAGGTTCATATCCAATTTGGTTATACCTACTGAAATCTTGCACATTGTGCTTGTTGAAATCACTAATGAGCTTTGGATCACAGATTCATCATGGATAGATCAGAAGAAATAGCTGAGCAGTCATCAGATGGCAAGAATGGATCTCTGGAAATGGTTTCATCAGCCCTAACACTTTTCTGTACCATTCACTCAGGACAACTGTGTTTAGCGAGGCATGGTTGATAGATTTATCCTAAAATGAAGAGTTCATGTCTTAAATCAGGGACCCATGCTGAATTTAGTAATACCCTCATGTATGCCAGCCATATAAAATCCATGAGCAAACCTTCACTGGTATCAACCGTCTCCTCCAAAGAAGAAAGATGCTTCTCAAATTCCAGATGGCTGGCATTGGGCCATGGAGGATGTAACCTACAGCTAGGACTCGACATTCTACCTGCTATGTTTGATTGCTGTGAATGTGTAGTCTAAGCTATGTCATTTGACTGCTCTAAGCTACAGAGAGCTACACTTTCCTTCATTTGAAAGTGCAGAGGTCAAATCTAATATTTGCCCTTGTTCCTGTTACAATTTCCATGAATATCACTTTGTGGCCACTTGAGAAGTAGACAAGGCTGTGGCCGATGTGATCAGATTAGGTAGTTTTATGTGATTGTGGCTTTCAGTCTGTCTGCCCTCTGATGGAGAAGGATAAGAGGCTTATGGAAGCTCTCTGATGGGAGAGACTGACTGAGGGGTAACAATAGAATGGGAAAGACTAGAATCTCTTCAGAAAAATTAGAGATACCAAGGGAACATTTCAGGCAAAGATTGAGTCAATAAAGGACAGAAATGACATGGGCCTAACAGAAGCAGAAGATATTAAGAGGTGGCAAGTATACACAGAAGAACTGTACAAAAAAGATCTTTACGACCCAGATAATTACGATGGTGTAATCACTCACCTAGAGCCAGACATCCTGGAATGTGAAGTCAAGTGGGACTTAGGAAGCATCACTACAAACAAAGTTAGTGGAGGTAATGGAATTTCAGTTGAGCTATTTCATATCCTAAAAGATTATGCTGTGAAAGTGCTGCACTCAATATGGCAGCAAATTTGGAAAACTCAGCAATGGCCACAGGATTGGAAAAGGTCAGTTTTCATTCCATTCCCAAGAAAAGCAATGCCAAAGAATGCTCAAACTACCGCATAATTGCACTCATCTCACACGCTAGCAAATTAATGCTCTAAATTCTCCAAGCTAGGCTTCAACAGTACATGAACTGTGAACTTCCAATGTTCAAGTTGGATTTAGAAAAGGCAGAGGAACCAGAACAAATTGTCAACATCTGCTGGATCATCAAAAAAGCAAGAAATTTCCAGAAAAACATCTATTTCTGCTTTATTGACTATGCCAAAGCCTTTGACTGTGTGGATCACAAAAAACTGGAAAATTCTTCAAGAGATGGGAATACCAGACCACCTGACCTGCCTCTTGAGAAACCTATATGCAGGTCAGGAAGCAACAGTTAGAACTGGACATGGAACAACAGACCATTTCCAAGTCAGGAAAGGAGTACATCAAGGCTGTATATTGCCACCCTGTTTAATTTATATGCAGAGTACATCATGAGAAATGCTGGGCTGGAAGAAGCACAAGCTGGAATCAAGATTGCCGGGAGAAATATCAATAACCTCAGATATGCAGATGACACCACCCTTATGGCAGAAAGTGAAGAGGAGCTAAAAAGACTCATAATGAAAGTGAAAGAGCAGGGTGAAAAAGCTGGCCTAAAACTCAACATTCAGAAAATGAAAATCATGGCATCTGGTCTCATCACTTCATGGCAAATAGATGGGGAAGCAATGGAAACAGTGTCAGACTTTATTTTGGGGGGCTCCAAAATCACCGCAGATGATGACACAGCCATGAAATTAAAAGACGTTTGCTCCTTGGAAGGAAAGTTATGACCAACCTAGACAGCATATTAAAAAGCAGAGACATTACTTTGTCAACAAATGTCCATCTAGTCAAAGCTATGGTTTTTCCAGTAGTCATGTATGGATGTGAGAGTTGGACTATAAAGATAGCCGAACACTGAAGAATTGATGCTTTTGAACTATGGTGTTCAAGAAGACTCTTGAGAGTCCCGTGGACTGCAAGGAGATCCAAGCAGTCCATCCTTAAGGAGATCAGTTCTGAATGTTCATTGAAATGACTGATGTTGAAGCTGAAACTCCAATACTTCAGCAACCTGATGTGAAGAGCTGAAAAGACCCTGATGCTGGGAAAGACTGATGGTGGGAGGAGAAGGGGATGACAGAGGATGAGATGGTTGGACGGCATCACCAACTCAAAGGGCATGAGTCTGAGTAAACTCCGGGAGTTGGTGATGGATAGGGAGGCCTGATGTGCTGCAGTCCATGGGGTCACAAAGAGTCAGACATGACTGAGTGACTGAACTGAACTGAGAAGTAGTAGCAGGCTAACTAGTCTTCAGCATCACTCACAGAGAAAAATTTTGGAATGAATACAAGTCCAAACAAAAATTAGTGCTATAAAGAGAAGTGACAAAAACCAGATAATGTTCCTTGACCCACTTTACAGAAAGAGTGACACTTTGCCTGTACAGGCACATTTTAAAACTAACATTTACAGGGTAATTAGGAAAATAGATCTGATGGGCTATGATGAAACCTAATATTGATGTACTCTTCCATATCATTTAATGCAAAATTATTCCATTGATGTTTATAGTAGAATACAACAGAGGAACACCTAAATCTTTGGTGATATAGGACCAATTTCTAAAAAGATACTTTAAAACATTATAATTTCATTGAAAGTTTCCCAACAGCCATCATCATAAAGTATAGGCAAAGGCACATTTACAGAATAACAGTCTACTGCAAAGGAAACATAAAATATATAGATGTGAAGTATAATTACATATTTAAAATAACACAAAAAGATTAAAAATGAAAGCCTATTGAGATTATTAATTGGTTTAATGTAATTTGATAAGTTGATGTCTAAATAATTTAAAAGCTAATTATTGCTAGAGTCAATATGGTCATTACTTGTTAACTGAGATCAGAAAAGGGCCTGGATTAAATCAAAGATATTCACTTGTTTCTAATCCTCACACGTTCTGATTCTTGGTGACCGATGATCTAACTCATAATACAAGGGGAGTGTCCAACTGAAAGGATGTCCAACAAAAAGGCAAATGTCCAACAAAAAGGCATTTTAATTATTTTATGACATTTTTAGTATTTTTGGAAAGAAATTAAATTGATTTCTCTCAATATGTTTTATAAGCTTTAATTATAGTCTCTAGCTGCTCAAAGATGATGCCAAGAGGATGTTCTCAGAGGAGTTATTTCATTTTGAGTCTTCTGGGATAGAAAAGAAAGATACATGATAGAAAATTGTTTGAAAAAAGTGTTTCTAGGAGTCTTAGGCTATTACTGAAATATAGAACTCTATTTTCTCCATCTGACTAGAGAGCAGCTGATAGCTTTGTCTTGAATGAGGGATACACCTGTCAAATCCAAAGGAGATAGGAGAGAAATTAAATATATTTTAGATCGGAATTGATGGACAGTTCCAGTGGAAACTTCAAATGGGTTGAACATTTTTCCAGCCTCTTCGCTGGTTGTGCTATCCAGGCTCTTCTTTGTTCAACTTTTTCTCCCCTACAATACAGTGGCTCAATCTTGGCAGCTTATTAAGCAACCAAAAAGGACAGTCTCAAACTCTTCCAATTAAATTCTCCTCCCTCTCCAACAGAAAGTTAATTATTACTAACAGCAATGAACTGTTCATTCTCCACAGCCCATCCTTTCTCTCTCCAAAAGAGAGAAAGGCTTTGGCTTTCTCAAAAAGGTAGATTGATGGTCAAATAGAGACACATGGTGGTTAATGTATAACCAATAATAATAACTAATTTGTACTTGCAAAAAGGGTTGTTGATATCAGATTTACTGTGTTCAGAAAAGATGACATAGTTTTGGTCTTGTTTCATTGGTCAACTATAGCAAAGTCTTAAGATCCTAAGCCAGGCCAAATTCCCTACTTCATACTTTTTTTTTTTTTTTTTGGTAAAAACTGTCATATTCAGAAGACCCTGATTCTCTAGTTCTGATTATGAAGGAAAGCATGACCCTATTTTGCTGAGACATGGGTATAGCACAATCAGGAGTGAGCTATAAGGAAATCTTGAGTTGTTGCTGAGTAGAACACAAAATACAGAAGACGAAAGTGAAAATCTGACAGATAAAACTTCAATTATCTTGTTAAAACTGTTATACAACTTGATTATACATTGCCTTATTCCTTGACTATATGAGAAAACTTAGCTGTAAGGATTTTATGTTATGCTAAACACCCTATGGATATATGAGGTTATGTTCCAGCTTCAAGTCAAGAAAAACAGGGCTTAGAGGTATGAAATAACCAGTGCATGTTCCAAAGCTAGCAGGGAGCAAGCCTGTTCCTGCCCTATGCTCACAGGTCCTGTGTCACGAGAGAAGTCTGACAGTGAACCCGAGTCTGGAGGTGTTTCCTCCACCTGCTCTGGGACTTCTATAGCTATTCCATATTCCACAAATCACATTCTCTACTTCTCTTGCAACAGATGATCATGAGGATTAAAGGAGATCGCTATGAATGTTTACATCCCACCAAAATTCACATGGTGAAAACCTAATGCCACAAGTGATGGTATTAGGAGTTGACTAGGTCATGAGGATAGATCCCCCAGGAATGGAACTAATACCTTTATAAAAGAGACTCAGAGATCTCTCTCACCCCTTCCACCATGGGCAGAGACATGAGAAGTCTGCAGCCTTCAAGGGGGC
>SJYT01021992.1:315593-344416 GCA_006410635.1 Cephalophus harveyi | reverse complement strand
TGCCACAACTAGAGTCCACGTGCCGCAACTAGAGAGTCCACATGCCACACCTAGAGTCCACACGCCGCAACTAGAGTCCACATGCCGCAACTAGAGTGTCCACGTGCCACAACTAGAGTCCACGTGCCGCAACTAGAGAGTCCACATGCCACAACTAGAGTCCACATGCCGCAACTAGAGAGTCCACGTGCCACAACTAGAGTCCACGTGCCGCAACTAGAGAGTCCACATGCCACACCTAGAGTCCACATGCCGCAACTAGAGTCCACACGCCACAACTAGAGAGTCCACATGCCACACCTAGAGTCCACGTGCCGCAACTAGAGAGTCCACATGCCGCAACTAGAGTCCACATGCCGCAACTAGAGAGTCCACATGCCGCAACTAGAGTCCACACGCCGCAACTAGAGAGTCCACATGCCGCAACTAGAGAGTCCACATGTCACAACTAGAGACCACATGTCACAACTAGAGTCCACACGCCACAACTAGAGAGTCCACACGCCGCACCTAGAGAGTCCACACGCCGCACCTAGAGAGTCCACACGCCGCAACTAGAGTCCACATGCCGCAACTAGAGAGTCCACATGTCACAACTAGAGACCACATGCCGCAACTAGAGAGTCCACATGCAGCAACTAGAGAGTTCACATGCTGCAGCTGGAGATCCCGCATGCTGCAATGAAGCTTGAAGATCCTACGTGCCATGAATATGGCCTGGCACAGCCAAATAAATAAATAAAAGATACATATTTTAAAAGAATTATAATCATTTCATTTATGTATTTTCACTTAATTTAAATATTATTTTCAATACCATAGAATTTGCTCCCGACTATTTAAGACTCAGCTTAATGAAGGAATATTGCTAGAAAACGTATCTTCAGCATTGGAATTGCCACATGCTGCAAGCGGAGAAGAAAATGAAATGACAATGCAGTTAGACTTATTTTAAAAGAATTATAATCATTTCATTTATGTATTTTCACTTAATTTAAATATTATTTTCAATACCATAGAATTTGCTCCCGACTATTTAAGACTCAGCTTAATGAAGGAATATTGCTAGAAAACGTATCTTCAGCATTGGAATTGCCACATGCTGCAAGCGGAGAAGAAAATGAAATGACAATGCAGTTAGACTAACTCTGCTATACTTAGTTTAGCAGTAGAGAAATGTGTGCATGTAGCAGGGCTCTAACCTTCTTGTTATGTGATTTTGGATGGTCTTCCTACAGGATGCAATCAGAGAGGACTCTAAATTGGCTTTCATTCCCTCTGCCACTTCACCACACATCGACCTTTTGTTATTGCTATTCCATAGAAATTTGAGATATATTTCTCTTTGGAGTACTGCTGAAATTTGATGTTTCTTATCCACTTGAAATTTCTGTAAAGTTTTCTCCCAAGTTTTCTAAAACATTCCCCCAACTTCTTACAACTGCTCTCTGATATTATTGCATTGGTTCATTGTTGGCTTCCGAAGAATGTAGAGAAGAGCTTTTGTTTAGCAAGAAAATTTTGGATCAAATGAGAAAGGTCCAAACTAGTGACACAACTTGCTTGAGGTTATTAAAAAACAAACAAACCTAAAGGAATCTACAAAGTTAATATTCAAAATGGTGTTTGCAAAAAGTTTCCAGAGATTCCCAAATTTCTCCTAGGTCTGTTAAAATCCAAGAGAATGTAAGTGTTACACCTGTAGAAGATTTTTATAAAGGCTTATAAACATATTTGTTATCAATGCTTTATTGTTGAAAACAAAATCAAAATTCTCTGGCACATAAAACAATTATTTCTACAAAAGGAAAGCCTACAAAACTTGATAATTTATACAAATAACAGTTTCTCAAAAAATAAAATTTTAATTTAGTAAACTTGTCTTGTGCTCTATAGTTTTAGCACTGTCTGCAATAATCCACCATAAATCCCTGAGCGGAGACATTTTTTTGACCAGGTTCTGTAGACCTCTCCCAACCCTCCCCCCAACTTGGTCAGTTACTAAGTCCAGCCCTGTAGTGAAAGGTGTCAGGGACATTTAGTTATTAATGATCCATGCATTTTATGACACAGGTCCAATTATTATGCTACTTGGGAACTGGGTCAACATGAAGTGCCTCTACTGTGCAATCAGTGAAACTAAGAACCAAGTGTGTGAAAGGAAGAACAATAACAATTTAAAGACACAAAATGTTAAGACGAGGAAGCCATCATACGTCAATAACTATTTAAATAAATAAAAATGTTAGACATTGAATTCACCTCTATATCCTTATATTAAATTCCTTTTTTTTTTTCTTTGCAATTGCCAATGCACTAGAAGATGAAAAATATACCTCAACCCATGCTTTTGGTTTGACTATGGGTTTCTTTTTGTTAAACATTAAATATCATTCTGAAAACACAGTGATTTAGTTATAATTTAACTTTTGGCCCTTCATTGAAATGCTTACCAATAAAATGTTACATATTTGGAGGGCCTTCTTTTAATGCCATTAACAAATCTCTCCCACTACATTATCTTTCTCACCAAACACTAATGCCACAGAAGCACTACTTTAAATTCTTTACCCCACCATATTCAGATATGCAGCAAAACATACAAAATATGAAGAAACATATTATGATCTATTTGCACATGTAACCTCCCTTAAATGGGGATGCTGACCATATACACGTGGAGCATGAAAGGACAAGAAAAAAAGCTAACTTTAAGTTGCAAAGAACTGGTTTAATGAATCAAGTTTTGTTATTTTGCTATGGCAGAATAATAAATAAATAAATATGTAGAGTACTGTATAGCTACCTTCTCTAGGAAGAAGTGGAGAGTGGATTGCTGTTTTTACAAAGTTAATTTTTAGTAGCAAAGTTTGACTGCAAGTCAAAAAATGTTCAATAAATGTTTCTCTCTACTTCATTTATAGTCTTTTACTTGTGAAATGATCACTGAAGTGGTTACTAATAGGCAATGAAATAAAATGCCAAATTTGCTAGTGAAAAATAGTTTTCAACAGTNTAGGAAGAAGTGGAGAGTGGATTGCTGTTTTTACAAAGTTAATTTTTAGTAGCAAAGTTTGACTGCAAGTCAAAAAATGTTCAATAAATGTTTCTCTCTACTTCATTTATAGTCTTTTACTTGTGAAATGATCACTGAAGTGGTTACTAATAGGCAATGAAATAAAATGCCAAATTTGCTAGTGAAAAATAGTTTTCAACAGTGAAAAGCACTTGGCAGGAAACCTAGAAACACGTGGACTAATGCTATAGTCTACTGCAGCTTAAAATAAGTCATTTTTTTAATGTCTTTTGGGAAGAACAAGTATGATTAAAAATAATTTCTCAAAAACTTATCAGCACTGCTGTTCGGGTACCTTTTAGAAAGTGATTAACATTTCATACCAATTCTTTCCAAAATATAAAATTGTCGGTAACACGGTCACGCAGACTTGATTTTTAACCCAGCAACATCTGGAAGGCACAAAGCATCTTCCCTTTTGGACTAGCTGCTGGTTAGGTATTGGAACTAGAACACTTTTTAAAGTTCTTCTTGATTTACTTCCTTATATAAGCATGGGCATTAGCTAGGAATAGCCATTTTACAAGGCAATTTCAAAAGCCTAAGAATTAAAACAATGAATTCTCCTAGGCAGTTTTGGGAAAGGTTGCTGACGTCAAAGTTAAAAAATGCCGGCCTGGCACACAGGGGCCTCTCCCCTCCCCTCCGAGGACATCAGTGAGAAATGTGGTTTGCTTTCTCCTGCACATCCATTACAGAACATGAAAAGCAAAGGATGCCCACGCGACGGTGACATCTAAATCATAAAATGTTGTGTGCATCAGTCAGGAAACAAATATAGACTCTGACAGGTCCTGACACAGTATTAGAAAAAGAAAAGTTTTCTAGGTGTTGGAAACTGATAAGTAGGCTGTCCCAGAGAGGGAAGGCAGCAACGTTAAGACAAATGGCCAGCTCACCAGAATTCACACCACACTTGAATCACCGCCCATGAACTTGACCTTAATGGTTTACCATGGTTGAAAAGACACCCTTGACTTTCTCTCACAGTGTTTAAGGAACAGTATAATTTCTAAATTAGCTTTCATAAGTGAACCACATTTGAAATTTACACCCCTTCTCCCTTTTAGAATGCCAAAAGATCCTGTTAAGTGCTTGGGTTTACAGTTTTGTGGGTAATGATTATATCCTTCAGAAAGTTTCCAACATTCCCCCCTTTTTTGGTGTCGATGGCTGTGTCCATAGCAAAGTGGATACTCCCAGAAGTGGCGGTGGCCTCAGGGACCTCTGCTCCTGGTCTCCAAGTCCGAACTAGCTCTTGTCATAGCACTGCTGGGAAGCTCTGCTCCTTCATGAGTCCGGGTTTCACGTATGGAGGAGGGTGCGGTCCGGCCTTCCTGTGTCAGGTCTTGGAAGTCTTTAGGCCTTGCTTTTCCATGATGTTCCAGAGTTTCCGGAGATTGGACTGTGTGATGATGTCGTCCGGTTTGAGCTGTAGTGCCCGCAGGTAGTTGGCCTCAGCCTTCTGGAGCCGGCCGTTGAGGTGCAGGATGGCTCCCAAGTTCATCAGAGCAGCCGGATACTGGAACCAGAAAGAGGAAGGAAAATGATTAACAGACCGTGGTAAGCTTTCCTTCATGGAAGGCAAAAATCTTCATCCAGTTATGCAAATTATTCCCTTATGTCTGGAGGCATTTTATGGAAGCAATTTAGCAATTTATACCAATAGATAAGGATATCAGGAAGAGAAAAAAAAAAAAAAAAAAGCTTTCAAACAGCTGCTGTGTACTTCGTGCTTTAAAGAGAGTAGGCAGTTAGGGAAATAGTTGTTCCTTTAATGAGAAAGTATAGGTTACATATGAAGACCTAGTAACCTAGTCAGACTGTCCTTTCATGAGAAAAAAGGTTAAAAGGGATACAATTTTAGATGGAAAGAACTGAACTTCTTTTCAACTCAATGCCAAGAAAAATAAAAAGAACTAAGTGGGAAAAGGTGACAAATAGTGCCTTTACTGATGTTTTTAGGGTGAAAACCCTGAAAAAAATTCAAATGCAACCACTAAAATCCTTTCTAAATTTAACTCAAGTAGTTTAATGAGATAAAGTTTTTACCTTTTAAACTTATAATGATCAATGTTTACAATAAATATAGCAACATAGTATGTAGCATGGCTTCCCAGGTGGCGCTAGTGGTAAAGAACTCACCTGCTAATGCAGGAGACCTAAGAGACATGGGCTGGATCCCTGGGTTGGGAAGATCTCCTGGAGGAGGCCATGGCAGCCCACTCCAGTATTCTTGCCTGGAGAATCTCCATGGACAGAAGAGTCTGGCCGGCTACAGTCCATCGGGTCGCAAAGAACTGGACACAGCTGAAGTGACTTAGCATGTACAGGAGTAGTACTAGTTTAATACAATGGTTCCCATACCCAAATTCTCAAACATTAGTTAACAATAAATAACAAGACCCTCTCAAAGGGTGGGGGGTGGGGAACACTTTGCTTGCTTTCTATGAGTAAGTGCTCTTCTGTTCTTGTCTTGTCCCTGGAACTTTCTAGCTAACAAAGTACAGTTAGTATCTTGGCAGTTGCATAAGTGCATACTTCAAACATCAGACAAAACTAAAATTGTTTATGCTGAGATTATGTTTTCATTTTACAGCTGGTGTCAACTATTAATTGTCCTGGCAACTCTATGATGCAGCCTAAAATAATCACAATTATTTTTACAATTTAGTGTTTTCACAATGCAAGCATTTTTTTCAGCTGAATTCATATGACTCTCTCTACTCTTTACTGTAAATACAATTACTTCTAAATCAAAAACTATGCTGGGGGTGGGTATGGTTGAATAGCTCAGAGTAAATCAACTGGGAAAAGATGATCAGATTTGGATTTGAAGAGATATGGATTTGAATTCTTGCCTAACCACCGGCTGTGACCTTGGTGAGGTCCCCTAACATATCTGTGCCCCAATTCTTCCATTTATGAAATACTGAAATAACATCAGTGTTTTGCATGTTGTTAGAAAGATAAAGTGAGAAAATAAACATAGCATAGTGCATGCACATAATAAACACTACAAATGTCAAGTTCACCTTTTCTTTTCTCATTTTGCTTGAGGTCTAAAGCATGCATGTTTATGATTTTTATGTTGTTACACATACTTTATAATTTTTACTTCAATGGCTGCCTAACATGTCTCTGGATGTATACCAAAGTTCTTTTAAGTCAACTTCTGGGCACTATTTTCCAACTTCTCTGTATCCTTTTTCCTTTCCAAAAATACTGTTGTAAATATAAACTATTCCTGACCTTCAAAAACCTTTTGGTCAGGATGACTCCACACTTATCAAGAAAAATACAGATGGTCAACTTCTAATTTTAAACACCAAGCCAAATAAACATAGCTCTAAATTACATGTGCAGTGAATAGCTCCACATTGGGAACCTAAAATAACACCACCTACTCTGTCTTCCTAAAAGAACTTTATCACACTACACATTATTATACTGAGTTTCTTGATGCTGCAACACATTTCTGAATTATGTTCACTCCCATAGCTTAGCACAACTGTCAATAAACAGCTAGTAAATTGATGGTGACGAATGTTCACAGCCTGGCTTACTAGATATGCAAAGTAGATAAAATGTTTAGACTTCCTCCTATCCAGAGTGGGAGGAAAGGAAACGGGGAGGGAGAACCATGGTTGGAGGCCATTCCTAACTAACCAGAAATAGAAAAGGCATAGTGATGGGGCTGAGAGAAACCAGATGGCTCTGTGGGGTGGTGGTTATTTCTTGAACCACTTTATTATCAGAGTCTGTACCTAACTGTAATTGCAACTCAAGGGGATTATTAAAAACACTCAGAGGTTACAGAGTCACACTGCCTAGGTTCCAATGCCAATTATGCCCCTGAAGCTGAGTGAGCATGGAGACTTCAGTTTCTTCTGGAAATGGGATAACAGAGCCTGCTTCATAGGCCTGTTGATATTATACGATCATGTAAAAGTGTCAGTTCCTCTTTTCTGTCTACTCATCATCTCAAACACACAAAACAGAATCTGTCAATGTGCCTGAATGACCACTGAGTCCAAACGCTGAGGATTTGTGAACTGGCTCTGCCTACACTAGGTTTAAAGCCTTTCTTAGGTTAAACCTGGAAAAGCCAGCTGGGAACACAGCTGGTAAAGTACATACTAGGTCACATAAACAGGCTCTATTATTGTTACTAAACTGTGGCCTTGGGTCCTTCTCTTAGACTACTTCGAAGTAACCTTTCTGCTATCACGTGATGAAAAAAAATTAATATTTTCTAAGAAAACACAACTAGGAAGTTAAATCTGTTACAAAATAAGTTTGGAATGTTAATTTATAATGATGTTTTGAAATAATTGCGATTTTGCATTATCCATGCTAATACTCATTAAGCAAAAGTAATAAAAAATTGACATTATGAAATTAATGTGGGATAATCAATCTCTTGAAAGCTCACTTATAATCATTGTGTTCTCTAAAGAATAAAAATCCAAATAAACTAAAAACATGCATACTTAAGAATATCATTGAACATTGTTAAGCAGTTATATATTTCTATGTTCGGATGAGACATTTTGGTTTAATATGTCTACTTTAATAAAGAGTTTTTAAAAGTTCTCAAATACATTTAAAATTCTATGGTCATATATAATGCTTAAAGCATCACTACAGCTTCTTACTTGAGTAAATAGAAACTAATGAAATTTACATACTGGTGTGCTCACATGTGACGTGAGCATCACTGCTTTAGGTAACTACTTTAATAGTCAACCATTATTTTGATAAACAGGTTCATGTTTTTGTTAAAATTTTATGAATACAAGTACATAGACTTTCTTCTTACACAGTTGTTTTCTCTCTTCAAAGACAAGGGCTTTACCTTTTAGGCCTGTTATATGTCCCTTCCACAGCACTGACTAGGGTAGCTTAGTGGATGTGCACTGGACTGAACGCTTTCAGGTCTTCTAGCCTTGCTACAAAAAGCACCAGCATTACCTGGGAGCTTGACAGAAACTCAGGATTTCAGGTGGCACATACTGAATCAGAATTTAAATTTCAACAGGATCTCCCTGATGCTTTGTATGCTTATTAAAATTGGAGAAGTACGGTTCTAGAGATCATTTCCAGATTCTAGATTATGTCCTTTTAGGTCTTCTGAGATGAAGTTTCCTATAAAAGGATGAAGTTCCTACAGAACAAAGTATGTCAGATCATATTTCTATCCTTTCATAAAGTAGGATTCTTCTCTTGGCTGTGTAATTGTTTTAGGGATTAAACGTTCTAAAGAGACTTTATTAACAGAAGCCATAAATGACGAAATATTGTTAGACAGAAAGAGAGGGAATGAGAAGAATTTTCATAACCAAAGAAGAGCAAGCAAGTTTTCTAAATGCTTTTAAAGACTACCTCACTGTATAACTGAAAGGCAAGAAGTCCAGGTGACTGGATGTCTGATTACACAGTGGTGTCACTGCTCTCCACCAGCTGTGACTCATGGGCTGGGGAACAGAAACCCACCCACAACTGCTGATGTCTTCCCTCACACACATCCTCCTTTATTAAAGACAGCCGATGAAATGTTCAGGATGTTAACCAAGGCAGTCAGGCAGCTTGCAATTCAGGAACATTGGGCTTGCACTCATCACAGCAAATGACACCGGCTCCTACTTCACAGACTAGAAAGGAGAACCAGATCTTTCTTGTTTCCTTGAAGAGGACAGATGCTTTACATCAAAGGGGGTTGACTAGGAGCCATACTGAGGCAACAAATGACGTCTTTTCCAAGTCTCTAAGGAATTATGCTTTTGTTGTTACTTTACTGTGGTCTTTCGCTTACTTCTTGAGCACTGGAGAAAATAAGCAAAATTAAAATAATAGATGTATATTGGGGTGGGGGAGATCAAAGGCAAAATTATGAAAGTCTGATTCTAATCTAATGCCCTCGAGGCTCCCAAGGAACCCAGCTGTACTCACAGGGTATCCTGATCACACAGGGATGGAAAACAAAGTCATCTTCCTTGCCTTGCCTATTACATACTCTTGGAAAGTTATCTATGGAGAAGGGATAGTGAGATCACAAGGGGATTTAGGACTGGAAATTCATCTTTCTACTGGGAACAGGATTGAAATATAGAATTTTAAACAGAGGACACTCTTTTCCTAGAAAAAAAGGAAAAGAAGGATTTGGTTGAAATGTTGTAGAGTTGAAAACCCACACACTAACTGCTCTCTCTGTACTCCATTAGTCCCTGAGACCACTTCCTTTTTATGAAAATAAATCAATAGGCAAGAGAAGCTATGAAAAAGATGAAGCCAGAGGTAACAGTCTAGTTTTATATATCTATTTTCACTCTAAGTGTTGCTGAAACTATCCATATAGTTGTATGTTTACTGTTATAAGAATGAAATAAATTTTAAGAAAGACTGTCTCAAGTTAGCCTTACCTAGCTATCACTCAGTTAATACATTACACATTTTGGGAATGTTTTCAAGATAACCTCCTTTAACCTCCTTTCTGAATTTGCAAACTTAAGTGAGTTTACACAGTCTTAAGTTTTTAATAGATTATTACTTTTTCAAGTATTTATACATGATAACTTAATGAAGGTTGCCTACTGCTGTTGAACTGGATTCAGCTGAAATTGCTTACCCAATTTAATTTACTGAAGCAGTAACTGTATCATGATGCTTAAAAATTAATGGTATAAACTTTTAAGAAACATATTCATGAAAAAAGTATTTTTGCATACATTAAAGGATCTCTTTATATTTACTGTGCCTGGTACATGGCAAATATTTAATAAATAATTATGGAATTTAAAGTTTTTAAGATTATCAAGCTTGTGGAAGAAAAAGTGTAACATGGACTGAGACAAAAGTAGACATCTTATTCCCCTCAGTTCCAACATCAATCCTTCTTGGTCCCATCGGCATGCTTAATGGTCTAATGCCAAGCTAGAAACCTAAATACCCTTCATTCACTGCGCTCTTCCACATGCACACATATACATTCATCTAATTGTCTTTTGGCAGCTTCATCCTCAAATCTCCCTTACACTCTCATTTAATCATACTATTTTCCTTTTTCCCAAATTGATTTAAGCCATAATCATTTTTTCAGATTGTTGAAATACAATTGTTTTGACAGAAAAGAAGAATAAATTAATGGGTAGCTGAAAAGACCAAGGGTAAAAGATTAAATGAATGAACATAAAGGTAAAGCCATATGCAGAGTTTTTTCTTTATTATGTTTTTTTTTACAGCACACAAAAATTTCAGAGAATACTATAAAAACTGTTACTTGCCTAGCAAATAACTTTATAAAGACAATTGAAGAGAGGCGAAAGACTTCGCCAGCTAGTCCAGGTACCAGGCCCAGGTTGCCGGGAATCAGGAGTGTGGCAGCAGTCATGATGGAGGGCACGTGTCTGCGTTGAAGAGGGGGACTCTATAAGACAGAGACGGCCACAGACCTCAGTCGCTGGTGGCTCAGCAATACGGTTGGAAGGCAGACATGGATCTACTTTCAAGAAGAAGAAGATCCTGGCCAAGAGCAGTCTGGCCTGGAAGCTCACCTCTTGGGACTGGATACAGAGTTTCTTTAAGGACTTGCTGAAAGCGCACACAGCCTGCAAGGGGCCTCTGAATGGGGTGACATTTTATGCTGCATTGCAGGCTAAGGATGGGCACTCATCAAGAAACAAAGGGAGAAAAATCAAATCAATAAAATTAGAAATGAAAATGGAGAGATCACAACAGACAACACAGAAATACAAAGGATCATAAGAGACTACTATCAGCAATTATATGCCAATAAAATGGACAACGTGGAAGAAATGGACAAATTCTTAGAAAAGTACAACTTCCCAAAAGTGAACCAGGAAGAAATAGAAAATCTTAACAGACCCATCACAAGCACGGAAATTAAAACTGTAATCAGAAATCTTCCAGCAAACAAAAGCCCAGGTCCAGATTAAAATGGACAACGTGGAAGAAATGGACAAATTCTTAGAAAAGTACAACTTTCCAAAACTGAACCAGGAAGAAATAGAAAATCTTAACAGACCCATCACAAGCACGGAAATTGAAACTGTAATCAGAAATCTTCCAGCAAACAAAAGCCCAGGTCCAGATGGCTTCACAGCTGAATTCTACCAAAAATTTAGAGAAGAGCTAACACCTATCCTACTCAAACTCTTCCAGAAAATTGCAGAGGAAGGGAAACTTCCAAACTCATTCTATGAGGCCACCATCACCCTAATACCAAAACCTGACAAAGATGCCACAAAAAAGAAAACTACAGGCCAATATCACTGATGAACATAGATGCAAAACTCCTTAACAAAATTCTAGCAATCAGAATCCAGCAACACATTAAAAAGATCATACACCATGACCAAGTGGGCTTTATCCCAGAGATGCAAGCATTCTTCAATAACCACAAATCAATCAATGTAATTCACCACATTAACAAACTGAAAAATAAAAGCCATATGATTATCTCAACAGATGCAGAGAAGGCCTTTGACAAAATTCAACATCCATTTATGATAAAAACTCTCCAGAAAGCAGGAATAGAAGGAACATACCTCAACATAATAAAAGCTATATATGACAAACCCACAGCAAACATTATCCTCAATGGTGAAAAACTGAAAGCATTCCCCCTTAAAGTCAGGAACAAGACAAGGGTGCCCACTTTCACTGCTACTATTCAACATGGTTCTGGAAGTTTTGGCCATAGCAATCAGGGCAGAAAAAGAAAAAGGAATCCAAATTGGAAAAGAAGAAGTAAAACTCTCACTGTTTGCAGATGACGTGATCCTCTACATAGAAAACCCTAAAGACTCCACCAGAAAATTGCTAGAGCTAATCAATGAATATAGTAAAGTTGCAGGATATAAAATCAACCCACAGAAATCCCTTGCATTCCTATACACTAATAATGAGAAAGCAGAAAAAGAAATCAAGGAAACAATTCCATTCACCATTGCAACAAAAAGAATAAAATACTTAGGAATATGTCTCTGCTTTTTAACATGCTCTGTAGGTTTGTCATAGCTTTTCTTCCAAGGAGCAAGCATCTTTTAATTTCATGGCTGCAGTCACCATTCACAGTGATTTTGGAGCCCAAGAAAAGAAAAATCTGTCACTGTTTCATTGTTTCCCTTTCTACTTGCCATGAGGTGATGGGACAAGATGCCACAATCTTAGTTTTTTGAATGTTGAGTTTTAAGCCAGCTTTTTCACTCTCCTTTTTCATCTTCATCAAGAGGCTCTTTAATTGCTCTTCACTTTTTGCCATAAGGGTGGTGTCATCTGCATATCTAGGTTACTGATATTTCTCCTGGCAATCTTGATTCTAGTTTGTGCTTCATCCAGCCTGGCATTTTGCATATGATGTACTCTGCATATAAGTTAAGTAAGCAGGGTGACAATATACAGCCTTGACATACTCCATTCCTGATTTGGAACCAGTCCTTTATTCCATGTCTGGTTCTAGCTGTTGCTTCTTGACCTGCATACAGGTTTCACCAGGAGGCAGGTAAGGTGGTCTGGTATACCCATATCTTTAAGAATTTTCCAAAAAGTTTGTTGTGATTCACACAGTCAAAGGCATTAGCATAGTCAATGAAGCAGAAGTAGATGTTTTTCTGGAACTCTCTTGCTTTTTCTATATCTAACAGTTGTTTGCAATCTAACCTCTGTTTCCTCTGCCTTTTCTAAATCCAACTTGAACATCTGGAAGTTATTGGTTAATGTAGTGTTGAAGCCTAGCTTGGAGAATTTTGAGGCTTCCTTTGCTAGCATGTAGAAGTGAAGTGAAGTGAAGTCGCTAGCATGTAACATGAGTGCAATTGTGCAATAGTTTGAATATTCTATTTCTGTCTGATTGCTGTCGCTAAGACTTCTAATTCATTTTTGAATAACAGTGGTGATCAGTTCAGTTCAGTTCAGTCGCTCAGTCGTGTCCGACTCTTTGCGACCCCATGAATCGCAGCACGCCAGTGAATGGATAAGAAAGCTGTGGTACATATACACAATGGAGTATTACTCAGCCATTAAAAAGAATACATTTGAATCAGTTCTAATGAGGTGGATAAAACTGGAGCCTATCATACAGAGTGAAGTAAGCCAGAAAGAAAAACACCAATACAGTTTACTAACGCATATATATGGAATTTAGAAAGATGGTAATGATAACTCTGTATGTGAGACAGCAAAAGAGACACAGATGTATGGAACAGTCTTTTGGACTCTGTGGAAGAGGGAGAGGGTGGGATGATTTGAAACAATGGCATTGAAACATGTATAATATCATATAAGAAACGAATCGCCAGTCTAGGTTTGATGCAGGATAAAAGGATGCTTGGGGCTGGTACACTGGGATGAACCAGAGGGATGGTATGGGGAGCGAGGTGGGAGGGGGTTCAGGATTGGGAACATGTGTGCACCTGTGGCGGATTCATGTTGATGTGTGGCAAAACTAATACAATATTGTAAAGTAAAAAAAAATATATATATATATATAAAATGGATAAACAAGGCCCTACTGTATAGCACAGGGAATTATATTCAATATCTTGTGATAAACCATAATGAAAAAGAATATGAAAAACAATGTATATATATGTATAACTGAGTCACTTTGCTGTACAGTAGAAATAATATTGTCAATCAACTATCCTTCAATAAAATAAATTAAAAAATAAAAAATAAAGACAATTGAAGCCCCCAAATATCTTTCACTGAACTCTCCCCTTCCTCCGAATAAACCACTATCGTGAAGTTGGTATTTATTGTTCCAATGTATGTTTCACAGTTTTATTTTTTGTGTCCATAGCAAATTTATGACCTTGTATATAAGTTTTAATTTTATACATTTGTCACTATTCATCATGGGATGGCAACCTGCCAAGCACTCACTTGGAACTTGACATTTCTGCTTTTCATTTTATCTATCTTTGTTGATACATGTGAGGTTTAGCTCTTTCAGATAAATTCTGTTGAATGACTACCCATTTTCTGAAGGATGGGCATATAGACTCTTTTAAAGGACGCTGCAACTATAATTCAAAAAGCTACATGCATCCCTATGTTCACAGCAGCACTATTCACAATAGTGAAGACATGGAAACAAACTAAATGCCCAACAGATGAATGAATGAAGAAGATGTGGTACATACATACAATGGAATACTATTCAGCCATAGGAGAAGAACAAAGTAATGCCATTTGCAGCAACATGGTTGCAACTAGAGATTATCACACTAAGTGAAGTAAGAAAGAGAAAGACAAATATTATATGATCACTTATATGTGGAATTTAATATAAGACACAAATGAACCTGCCTATGAAACAGAAACAGACCCATAGACATAAAAAAACAGACTTGTGGTTGCCAAGAAGGGCGAGAGGTAAGGAAGCAATGTATTGGGGGATTTGGGTTAGCAGATGCAAACTATCACATACAGAATGGATAAACAACAGGGTCCTACCATGCAGCATAGGGAATTATATTTGATATCCTGTGATAAACCATAATAAAAAAGAATATAAAAAGAATGTGTATATATATGAATAACTGAATCACTTTGCTGTATAGCAGAGGTTTATATAACACTGTAAATCAGCTTCAATTAAAAAAAAACTCATCTTAAAAAAAGAGGCTGCCATCAATATTCTTGTGAATATCTCTATATGAACTTATGGGAGAGTTTCTAAGAGTGGAATTGCTGGACATGGGGGGTCTTCAGTTTTGCCTGATGTCACCAAATTACTCTTCTGTGTGGTTGTAGCAAAATGCTTTAGCATCAAGAGCCTTTATTTCATATCCTTAATAATACTTGGCACACTCTGTTTTTTTTTTTTTTTAAATTTTATTTTTACTTTATTTTACTTTATAATACCGTATTGGTTTTGCCATACATTGACATAAATCCACCATGGGTGTATATGAACTCCCAATCTGAATCCTCCTTCCACACATCCCACCCCATATCCTCTCTCTGGATCATCCCCGTGCACCAGCCCCAAGCATCCTGTATCCTGTATCGAACATAGACTGGTGCTTCGTTCTTACATGATATTATACATGTTTCAATGCCATTCTCCCAAATCATCCCACCCTCTCCCTCTCCCACAGAGTCCAAAAGTCCATTCTATACATCTGTGTCTCTTTTGCTGTCTCGCACACAGGGTCATCATTGCCATCTTTCTAAATTCCATATATATGGGTCAGTATACTGTATTGGTGTTTTTCTTTCTGGCTTACCTCACTCTGTATAATAGGTTCCAGTTTCATCCATCTCATTAGAACTGATTCAAATGAATTCTTTTTAATGGCTGAGTAATACTCCATTGTGTATATGTACCACAGCATCTTATCCATTCATCTGCTGATGGACATCTAGGTTGTCTCCATGTCCTGGCTATTATAAACAGTGCTGCGATGAACATTGGGGTACATGTGGCTCTTTCGATTCTAGTTTCCTTGGTGTGTATGCCCAGCAGTGCGATTGCTGGGTCATAAGGCAGTTCTATTTGCAGTTTTTTAAGGAATCTCCACACTGTTCTCCATAGTGGCTGTCCTAGTTTGCATTCCCACCAACAGTGTAAGAGGGTTCCCTTTTCTCCACACCCTCTCCAGCATTTATTGCTTGTAGATTTTTGGATCACAGCCATTCTGACTGGTGTGAAATGGTACCTCACTGTGGTCTTGATTTGCATTTCTCTGATAATGAGTGATGTTGAGCATCTTTTCATGTGTTTGTTAGCCATCCGTATGTCTTCTTTGGAGAAATGTCTGTTTAGTTCTTTGGCCCATTTTTTGATTGGGTCATTTATTTTTCTGGAGTTGAGCTGCATAAGTTGCTTGTATATTTTTGAGATTAGTTGTTTGTCAGTTGCTTCATTTGCTATTGTTTTCTCCCATTCAGAAGGCTGTCTTTTTACCTTGCTTATAGTTTCCTTTGCTGTGCAGAAGCTTTTAATTTTAATTAGATCCCATTTGCTTATTTTTGCTTTTATTTCCAGTATTCTGGGAGGTGGATCATAGGGGATCCTGCTGTGATTTATGTCGGAAAGTGTTTTGCCTATGTTCTCCTCTAGGAGTTTTACAGTTTCTGGTCTTACATTTAGATCTTTAATCCATTTGAGTTTATTTTTGTGTGTGGTGTTAGAAAGTGATCTAGTTTCATTCTTCTACAAGTGGTTGACCAATTTTCCTAGCACCACTTGTTAAAGAGATTGTCTTTACTCTATTGTATATTCTTGCCTCCTTTGTCAAAGATAAGGTGTCCACAGGGGTGTGGATTTATCTCTGGGCTTTTTATTTTGTTCCATTCATCTATATTTCTGTCTTTGTGCCAGTACCATACTGTCTTGATGACTGTGGCTTTGTCTGTCTGGTTTTTAAATTTTGCAAATTGAGAGTTGTAAAATAGTATCTTATCCTATGCTTAACTTTTTCCCTGATTACTAGAGAGGTTAATACTATTTTTAGAAGTTCACTAGCTTTTTACCTTTCCTCTTCAGTGATCTACCCGTTCTTTAATATTTGGACAGAGTAAGTTCTGATAAGATTTTCAACTACATGGTGATGTCTGAAAGGCAATTACTCAGAGCTCCCATCACCTCAAAACAGCTGGTAAATAAGACTATCTTGCTTGGTGTTTTCTTGGTCAGAGTCCCTTTCTCAAGACTGAGAAAGGGACTCAACCAGATAAGCACTGTTTCTAAGGTGGAGAATCTGTTATACACAAAACAGAAAATCCTTGATATAGGTGCACTTTCAATATGGTGAGAGGTTGACGACGGAAATCTGGGCAGCAAGAGGCGCAGCCAGCAAAGTGTGCCACAGTAACCATGGGCATCATGGGCCACTGTAGGGCAGAAGGAGGGCAGCGCCTAGCTGGTGCTTCCAGAACTCACAACAGACTTTTCTTTATGGCCTACTTCTCTATTCAGATTCCTTGCTTTCTGGCTTCTTCTTAGTTCCTTTTCTCAGGTGCAACAAGGAAATTTAAGATGAACATATTTCATATTCTTCCTCTCTTTACCACCCTCCATTTCTACTGGCCCTACCTGGGTTAACATCTTATACCATTCCTAAATTCTGAAAGAGATGGGAATACCAGACGACCTAACCTGCCTCTTGAGAAATCTGTATGCAGGCCAGGAAGCAACAGTTAGAACTGGACATGGAACAACAGACTGGTTCCAAATAGGAAAAGGAGTACGTCAAGGCTGTATACTGTCACCCTGCTTATTTAACTTATATGCAGAGTACATCATGAGAAATGCTGGACTGGAAGAAACACAAGCTGGAATCAAGATTGCCGGGAGAAATAACAATAACCTCAGATGTGCAGATGACACCACCCTTATGGCAGAAAGTGAAGAGGAACTAAAAAGCCTCTTGATGAAAGTGAAAGAGGAGAGCGAAAAAGTTGGCTTAAAGCTCAACATTCAGAAAACGAAGATCATGGCATCTGGTCCCATCACTTCATGGGAAATAGATGGGGAAACAGTGAAAATAGTGTCAGACTTTGTTTTTTTATCGTCAAGGCTGTATACTGTCACCCTGCTTATTTAACTTATATGCAGAGTACCTCATGAGAAATGCTGGACTGGAAGAAACACAAGCTGGAATCAAGATTGCCGGGAGAAATATCAATAACCGCAGACATGCAGACAACACCACCCTTATGGCAGAAGTGAAGAGGAACTAAAAAGCCTCTTGATAAAAGTAAAAGAGGAGAGTGAAAAAGTTGGCTGAAAGCTCAATATTCAGAAAACGAAGATCATGGCATCCGGTCCCATCACTTCATGGGAAATAGTGGAAACAGTGTCAGACTGTTTTTTTGGGCTCCAAAATCACTGCAGATGGTGACTGCAGCCATGAAATTAGAAGATGCTTACTCCTTGGAAGAAAAGTTATGACCAACCTAGATAGCATATTCAAAAGCAGCGACATTACTTTGCCGACTAAGGTCCGTCTAGTCAAGGCCATGGTTTTTCCAGTAGTCATGTATGGATGTGAGAGTTGGACTGTGAAGAAGGTTGAGCACCACAGAACTGATGCTTTTGAACTGTAGTGTTAGAGAAAACTCTTGAGAGTCCCTTGGACTGCAAGAAGATCCAACCAGTCCATTTTGAAGGAAAACAGCCCTGAGATTTCTTTGGAAGGAATGATGCTAAAGCTGAAACTGCAGTACTTTGGCCACTTCATGCGAAGAGTTGACTCACTGGAAAACACTTTGATGCTGGGAGGGATTGGGGGCAGGAGAAGAAGGGGACGACAGAGGATGAGATGGCTGGATGGCATCACGGACTCGATGGACGTGAATCTGAGTGAACTCCGGGAGTTGGTGATGGACAGGGAGGCCTGGCGTGCTGCCATTCATGGGGTCGCAAAGAGTCAGACATGACTGAGTGACTGAACTGAACTGATGGCTGATTCATGTTGAGGTTTGACAGAAAACAACACAATTCTGTAAAGCAAAATCCTTCAATAAAAAAATAAAATTTAAAAACTGTCAAATCACTATGTTGTACACCTGAAACTAACATTATATGTCAAGTATAATTCAATAAAAATTAAATATAGTACAAATTAAAAAATTCTTGGCCTGTGTATATACCCATATGTATGTGAATGAATGCATCAGTTCTCACACACACACACATGGAATTTGCGTATGTATACAGCAAACTGTTAATAGTTTGTGCACACGTGCTCAGTCTTGTCCGACTCTTTGCATCTCCACAGACTGTAGCCCTCCAGGATCCTCTGTCCATGCACTTTTCCAGGCAAGAATATTAGAGTGGGTTGCCATGCTCTCCTCCAGGGAATCTTCCCATTCCAGGGATTAAACCCACGTCTCTTTATGTCTCCTGCATTGGCAGGTGGGTTCTTTACCAGTTGAGCCACCACAGAAGCCCACCTGTCAATAGTGGTTTCCCCTAAAAAGTTGGACAACATGGAAGAGTGGGAGGGAAGTCTGTTGGGAGAGAGAGTTTAGCAATTTAAAAAACAAATATAAGCAAAAGCAAACAAAGAACAGTAATGCTGAGAATGGAAAAACACAGGTTCCAGATCAGCTATACTAAATAATCTCCTGCTTGACTTCAGCACGTCTCTTATGCCTCTGATCTTTACTACCTGCCTTTGGAAATTGAGTGGCTTGGATCAGATGACCTCAAAGGCCCCTTCCAGGTCTCACATTCTGACACTGTGAAAGGGGTTCAAAAGAGATAGCCAAGTTTACAGCTGGGCAGACCGTGTCCATATGATAACTTCAAGGGCTTTTCTACACTTCTACAACAGGGCATTTGCCAATGATCAGCATAATTTTGAGGTCCTCTTTTTCTCTTTTGGCCACACTGCAACGCATATTGGATTTTAGTTTGCTGGCCAGGGATAGAACCCAGGCACCCTGCATTGCAAGCACGGAGTCTTAAACACGGTGCCACTAGGGAAGTCCCTGGTTTTTGTTTTAATTTTGCCTTTTTTCTATTCTGTAGTAAAATGAAAAATATGAAACTGTTTCAGTCTAAAATAAACCTCATAGGAGTTTAACTTCACAAGAGGCTTTAAGCAGAGAGATTGAATTCAAATGTAAATGCCAAAATTTTAGCATCCTCAGATTACAAGATAATTCAGGCCTTGTGAAAACGTGGAGAGGAGGAATGTTTTATAAGTATGTATCTCTTTGCTGTCTAGTGTAGGGTCTTTTTTTTCCATCTAGTGTTTTAATCGAAAGTGATCAACATTTCTTTTTTTTTTAAATATGGATCACACATGTAGTACAGTACACATGTAGTTAAAAGGGTGTTCTGAGAAAAAGCACCTAACCATCATCCATCGGTCATAATTTAGGAGCCCCAAAATGTCTTATGCCTCCATGGTAATGATGTCACATGGTGAAATATGCAACCACAGTGTCAACAGACTAAAATAACAACCGTGGGATTTTGACTTAACAGCAGGCTCTGAGGAAACTGTGATGTAAACAAACTGTACTGAGCGACTGAACTGAAATGCTATCAGTCCCCTAATCTCCCCACCTTCAGCTTCTTCCTTATTCCAATCCGTTTGACCCGACCATTGGTCTTTCTTAAATACAATGGGGTTTAGAGGATCAACCTGTGCTGACAAAAAATAATTCACCCTTCATATCAGTATTAAGAAACCCTTTACAACTTGGCACCTGACAGAAGCCCTCCATCCACATTCTGCATGAGACACGTGGAACTTCTCTTTCTGCCAGGTGCTATTTCGACCATCCATTTCTCATCAAACTCCTCTTCTGACAAAGCTCTTCTTACACTCTATTTCTGACAAACTTCTGATCATTTAAAAAATGACCATATTCCTATATTACTCCTCTATGTTTCCATAGTACTGTCTATATACATTAATTGCAACACTTACCACAATGAATGACATCTACTTATTGTGTCTATCTTCTATGCTGGAGGGTAAGATAGTGAATTTACTTTAATTGTTTTTATAGTGCGACTGCCAAGCTCTGGCATGTGAAAGAAGCTCTCAAAGAATGCTTTCTAAAAGAAGAAAATTTGTATGGTTTAGCAAAAAGAGGTGACCTAGGAGAGGTAAATTCTAGTTTAATCTCAGCATAGTTTAACAAACATTTATTAAACACTTACTATATGTCAAGGTTGCTGCCAGATACTTTAAGTGATGAAAAAGAACAACATATATTTTCAGTCTGCATGTGACCTGAGATAACTTTACTTGCACACTTGGCATTTGTTGCAAACTATTATGAGGTGTACATTCTATTACATATCATTTATGCTCCTGAAGTTTATGAGGTAGACGAAACTGATATCCATGCATCATTTTGAGAACTATAGGGGACTGAACAGAAGAAGGCTTCACTGCTCTCAAGGAGTTGCAGTCCAAGGCTTGACTCCATATTCTTCTATGCCAAAGGAGAATCAGACACTTTTAACAGAGATATGAAGACAGAGCTATGGGGTGAAAGGAGATTCCCTCTTCATGGGTGTGAGGCTCTTAGACGAGATAGATGATCAGGTTGTTTCAAGTTCTTTATTCTTCCAAAATGAGTATGATATATAAACCTTTGAAATGAATGTGTCATATCAAAAGCAGTTTGTTACTTTTTAAAGCAAACTGCAGAGAGCAGAGACAGCAATGGAGAGAAGCTTGTATAGAGCTGGGTTCTGCAGTTCAATTAGACTGGAGATTCAGATGTCAGTAGAGAGAGTCACGATGTTAAACCTTCTGAGATTAAACCAAAGTGGAAAGAAAATTGTTATTAAAAATGAATATTAATACAATTCAACTATCTTTCACAAAATTTTAGGAACCAAAAACCCCACAACCAGTGCAATGCTCCCAAGTCAGAAATAATAGTTCTTTGAAAGTCATATTTTGGCTACAGATGTATTTTGAATAAAGCATCTCTGAAAAAAGATTTACCAAAGTGTACAACCAGCAAGAGAAAACAACACAGGGAGTCTAGCAATGGCAAGGCAAATTCTGACAGATAATAGAAATGATTTATTCTGATTCTCAGTTTCAACACAGTATTTGTGTTTTAGAAACAGCTTTGAATAAAAAAAAACACAAATATAGGTGACAAGCAAGACACCACTCTGTATTAAGGGAGTAGTTTCAATTTGTCAGTGAGATATTTTATCCTGTGTGCTCTATCCTTCTTTCTTACATCTGTCCCATCACAGCAGGTATTACAAGACTGTTCATTTAACTGTTATGATGGGTGGGATATTCATTTCTATGGCAATCAAAATGCCAACAGCTGTGGTTGGGGGATAACAAACAGGGACTCTAATAGAATTACTTCAAAGGTAGTGGTGATTTCTAACAGATTTTAAAGTACATCTACTAAATTAAGGATAAGACCTCAGAAATTATTCTTCAAGGATGATTCTATTTCAAAGACAGGTTTTCCTGATGCCCTTAATTTCACAGGAAGTCTCTCACAAGATCCAAATGGAAAATCTTGATCCCAGGCTACCTAGGTCTCCCTCACTGCTTTTTTCCTTAATTTTACTTCTTGGTTTTTTTTTTTTTTTTTTTTTTACTTTTTAAATGGAATGATTCTTTAAATTCTATAATGCTTTACAGTTTTCAAAAGTTTCACACACATTTCATATAATCTTATAATAATCCTTTTCTCCCCCATCTCTCACTCACAGCTTTTTAAAATGCAATCAGCACACTGTTTATCTTGATTTGCAGCAAGCATGTAGCTCATCATGCGTGCCTACACGCTGAGTTGCTTCAGTACTGTTGATCTCTGTGCAACTCTATGGACTGTAGCCTGCCAGGCTTCTTTGTCCATGGACTCTCCAGGCAAGTATCCTGGTGAGGGTTGCCATGCCCTCCTCCAGGGGATTTTCCTGTCCCAGGAATCAAACCCACATCTCCTGTGGCTCCTGCATTGCAGGAGGATCCTTTACCACTGAGCCACAGGGGAAGCCCCACATAGCTCATCATTTCAGAGAAACTACCAAATAAAAGTTCTACCTGTGTGAGAAAATATATGACGGCTTAAAGTGCATGTAGATTAGAACAATGGAAATAAGAAGAACGTATTGAAGGTTAAAAACACTGAAGGCAAGAAGTTTAGAAAAAGATCCGCACACTAAGCAAACATTATATATCTCAAACACCAAAAGCTGCCTTCTCTTACTAATCTAGAGAGCTGCTACAAAACCCATAGCATCGTCTTCTCCTTTTCTTTGAACCAAATTTCTTGTCTGTTTCTAGTCCAAATATGATTTAAGTAATATAATTCACTCTACACTTGACT
The DNA here is from genome assembly GCA_006410635.1 of Cephalophus harveyi. Lineage (NCBI taxonomy): Eukaryota > Metazoa > Chordata > Mammalia > Artiodactyla > Bovidae > Cephalophus > Cephalophus harveyi. The sequence continues at coordinate 321,531 of SJYT01021992.1, read as the reverse complement.
CGTTTCTTTTCAGCATGAAGGGGAGGGAGGAACATGTGCCTGCTTTCTCAATCACAGTCACATTACACAGAAGGATTTCCAGCTGTACAGGCCATCAAACGTGTATGTGTGATGCATGAGTGTGAATACATCTAATACAATGGTTGCTCATTCCAAGGAGCTGAAACATGTCACTGGAATAATCATGTTGTTATTAAAATGTACTTTCAGAGATATGCTGGAAGCTGAGATTTGGACTTGTACTACTTAAGAACTCAGCTGCCATGGAAGATGGAAACAGAGAGCTAATTCTTATTTTTCCCAGAAGGAGGAGGAGGGCTGGCTTTTTTTTTTTTTTTTTCCTGTTTGTTAACTGATCTGATTTTAAAAAATGCAATATAGCAAGAGGCATGGACATACCACCCTGACAGAATCAAAGTTATACTTGAATAATGGCTTGACAGATGCCATGATAATCAAATTCAGGAGATTACTTTTAACCAAAATACATCACTTTTCTAACTGACTTCTATGTTTGCCAATGAACAGCTTTGGTCTGATGGAGGTCAACTGAGAGACACTAGTTTGCATGCTGTGGAAATGATAGATTTGTTTCTGTATGGGACTAATTGAAAATATTCATTTTTTAATGGAAATGAGCATGTCAGAGACCTTAATCAATGTGAAATTTGGGTTAGGCATACACTCACTAACACATTTTTCCCCCTCTTATAAAGCAGATGGGGATCCTGGTGTGAATAAGCAGGATTAATGCAAAGGTGATAATGTCATTCAGAGCAATCATATTTCAACATGACATTAGAAGGCAGCAACTGTCCACCCACAGAATGAATAGGAAGAAACACATACCCCTGGGAGAATGCACCAGAAACTTCATGCACACAGCAAGTGGAGAGTTTTCCAAATGCTCTGAGTTAGGATGATCAGATCAAATGTAACAAGCAGGAGCAAAGTAATTCCTCTAGAAACTATAAATCTTTCAAGGTACTGAAAATAAAATGTAAACATGCTGTCTGCTGCATGGCATTCTATTTGCACTTTCCTAGGACCAAGACTGTTGATATATGCTTGGAAAAATAATGATGCAAGGTCTGCACACATCATTTCAGAAAATATTCCATCAGGACACACTGATCAAGGTGAAGCCATGCTGTACTCCAAACCATTACACTTGCCAAAATGTCACACCTGCTGAAAATGTAAAAATAAACATGACTTTTGTGTATCAACACTCATGGCAAATCAAGGGAGGCTAAATGGCAAGAAGTTTTGCAACTCACATAGTCTCACATTCACGCTCAAGATCTCTGAAATGATTCAGAAACCCTCAAGATTGCTGAAATGTTCACATTCAATTGCACACTTGGCCTTTATTTCTGAAATGTTCATATCTGAATGTTGTCACGTTCAGACCGCTCCTTCTAACGTAAAATCTGTAGAGTCAGCATTTGAGGAAGACATTAAAGACTGGCTTGATGACATTTTCCTGCATAGTACTTTCAACATTGTAAATAAAACAGATTTGGTATTGCAGACTGGTTCCAAATAGGAAAAGGGTATGTCAAGGCTGTATATTGTCACCCTGCTCATTTAACTTATATGCAGAGTACATCATGAGAAATGCTGGGCTGGAAGAAGCACAAGCTGGAATCAAGATTTCTGGGAGAAATATCAATAACCTCAGATATGCAGATGACACCACCCTTATGGCAGAAAGTGAAGAGGAACTAAAAAGCCTATTGATGAAAGTGAAAGAAGAGAGTGAAAAAGTTGGCTTAAAGCTCAACATTCAGAAAACGAAAATCATGGCATCCAGCCCCATCACTTCATGGGAAATAGATGGGGAAACAGTGGAAACAGTGTCAGACTTTATTTTTGGGGGGCTCCAAAATCACTACAGATGGTGACTGCACCCATGGAATTAAAAGACGCTTACTCCTTGGAAGAAAAGTTATGACCAACCTAGATAGTATATTCAAAAGCAGAGACATTACTTTACTGACTAAGGCCCATCTAGGCAAGGCTATCGTTTTTCCAGTGGTCATGTATGAATGTGAGAGTTGGACTTTGAAGAAGGCTGAGCGCCAAAGAATTGATGCTTTTGAACTGTGGTGTTGGAGAAGACTCTTGAGAGTCCCTTGGACTGCAAGGAGATCCAACCAGTCCATTCTAAAGAAGATCAGTCCTGGGTGTTCTTTAAGAGGACTGATTTTGAAGCTGAAACTCCAATACTTTGGCCACCTCATGCGAAGAGTTGACTCATTGGAAAAGACTCTGATGCTGGGAGGGATTGGGGGCAGGAGGAGATGGGGACGACAGAGGATGAGTTGGTTGGATGGCATCACCGACTCGATGGACATGAGTTTGCATGAACTCTGGGAGCTGCTGATGGACAGAGAGGCCTGGCGTGCTGCAACTCATGGGGTCCAAAGAGTCGGACACGACTGAGCGACTGAACTGAACTAACCTATTCTTACCTCTTCTCTGAGTAGCTATATCTTTGAAAATGCTATACACTTTCTTACCTTCCTTCTTTGGTCTACCCTATTAATATAAACCAAGCAAGCAGGCAAGTAATAAGCAATCAATGAAGCAACTGCATAGACCAGGAGTCTAAGCAACTGTGAATTTCAAATATATTTACTGAATAGTTTTTCACCCATACTCACAAATAACAACCAAAATAAGACTTGAAAAGGAAGGTAGAACAAAATGAATTATTCCAATGGTTAATTCTCACATGCCAACTTTGATTTCTTTTAGACTCATCTTCAATGCTGTGTTAGAGAACTATAATGATTATGTGATGCATGTCAAATACGTTTATAGAATCACAAAGTAATACGTTTCACCTACTCAAAAAACATAACTTTGTACTGACAATGCAACAACCTTGAATAGTGATTTGATACCAGACCACAGAAAAAAATTGGCTATATTTCACCTCTACATGATTTGTATCTGAACAAGCAAAAGAGAAAGAGCTTATCTAGAAGTACAAGGAAGGTACATCTCAATTCTTTCACCTAAGAAACTGGAAGCAAGATCCTTTTACTTCTATTACATATTGACTATTCTGAAAACAAAGTATCTTATGAATACTTCAATAAGTATCTAATTAAACTACAGGTCATTTGTCTCACAAATGTTTAATGTCCATTATATATAATAACTAAATCCAATTTCAGTATCTTGAAATGGCTCACAGAAATTAAGCTATGCTCTAATGCTTATAATTTAACACTTTCATTTGCTTCTGTCAAAGATAGAAGTTTAAGAACTTTGTGAAATTCTTTGGCTCATCCAAGAGAAGAAATTGAGCAGTAATTATAAAGGCAATATTCTTAGAAAATTAAGTCCTGGATAATAAATGAACATGACCACTTACAGTGGTCATATGAGAGGGCAGCCTCCAGCAGAGAAGCAAGGGGGCATGTGGCAAATGAGCAGGTCCATTTAGCTCCAGAACTTGAAGAACCTGTGAACTAAAATATTGTCTGCCATATCAGTAAATAAAGGATGTTGCAGTCATCAAGCCATCACATTACAGCTGCCTGCACAGAAAGCCCTAAGGAAAATCAGGATGCAGACAAAGAAGCTGCCTACTGCCAAGCCCATCTCGAAGTCAGCTGCTTCAGCCACCCCTGAAAACACACCCTGAGACAACTCAGGATGAGAAAGCACAGGATACTGGCCCTAGTTAGCTAAAGTGTATATCAAAGAAATGATTTCAGTCAGCCCTGACTCTTGAATCTTTCTCTCCATCACGTGAGCATGCTCAGTTGCATGCAACTCTTTGTGACCCCACGGCCTACAGCCCACCAGGCTCCTCCGTCCACGGAATTCTCCACACAAGAATGCTGGAGTGGGTTGTCATTTCCTACTCCAAGGGATCTTCCTGACCCAGGGATCAAGTTCACATCTCCTGCTTCTCCTGTATTGGTAGGTGGATTCTTTACCATTGAGCCACTAGGAAGTCCCTTCCTACTCATGAAAAGAAAGTGAAAGTGAAGTCATTCAGTCGTATCTGACTCTTTGAGACCCCATGGATGTAGCCTACCAGGCTCCTCCATCCATGGGATTTTCCAGGCAACAGTCCTGGAGTGGGGTGCCATTGCCTTCTCTAGAGGATATTCTGGACCCAGGGATCGAACCTGGGTCTCCTGCATTGTAGGCAGAAGCTTTACTGTCTGAACCACCAGGGGAGTCCTATGCACAGAAAAGTGCTAACTTCCTTAACTTGAAGTATCTGGTTTTGTTTTATTAACAGTAATGTTTTGATGTTCAGACTATCTGGTCTTTTGTTGCAAAAACTCAAATATATCCTGGCTACCAGCCCTGGCCTCTCTGGGAATAGTTTCTCAGCATTATCGGAGATGCTGTGTTTTGGGCTTGAAATCCTCAGAATGTTCCCCAGAAAAGACATAATTCTCAACTTTTAGATTGTGTAATTTTTTACAAGCCACAGTAGGACAGGAAGCAAGACCATCTCCAAAACAGGTACATCAATGCGGTGTGTTTCTTACTAAATAAATGGGATTTAGGGAGGATGAAAAAATCTATAACAATGAAATGATAAAAATTTCAGAAGAAAGTCACTAAAGGAACATTTTGTAGGTTGCAAATGGTTAACACATGTGTTCTGTAGTTCTATGACTAGAAATTCTAAAATATTGGGTTGGCAAAAAAGTTCATCTGGGTTTTTTGTAAGATGTTATAGAAAAAACTGAATAAACTTTTTGGTCAACTCAATAAATACATTTGTGTTCAGCAGTGATCTCATCCATTATAGACAAATTTCTTTACTTTCTTTTCTAATAAAATTTATTCACATTTTCATTCATCTAATTATTGAGCACCTATGTTAGGGATTTAGAAGTACACAAAACAGTTAAAACCCCAGGCCTTATGGAGCTTAAATTCTACTTGAAAGATACACATGAAAAAAATAAGTAAAATATATAGCATATTGTATTGTGATATGGGCTTCCTTAGTGGCTCAGAGGTAAAGAATCTGCCTGTAGTACAGGAGACGCAGAGACACAGGTTCAATCGCTGGGTCAGGAAGATCCCCTGGAGGAAGAAATGGCAACCCACTCCAGTAATCTTGCCCAGAAAATCCTACGGACAGAGGAGCCTGATAGCTTATATTTTTAAATGGTTGAAAACCCTCAAAAGAAAGAGGAATACATCAAGATACATGAAAATTACATAAAATTCAAATTTCAATGCCCATAAATAAAATGTCTTTGGAACAAAGCCACCTTCAGTCATATACTGTCTATGGCTGCTTGCATGAGACAAGGGCATGCAAAGAGCTGAGTAGTTGCAACAGACATACCATAACTGCAAAGCCCAAAATATTTTCTGTCTGGTCTGCTACAACAAAAGTTTGTCAATATTAAATAGGGAGATTAGGAAAGGTCTTAAGAGAAGATGTTATCTTAGTGAAGAATTAGGAGGAGTTGAAGGAGTAAGCTTCTCAGGGAGTCACATGATCTAACTTATGCTTCAAATGCTGTGTTGAAGTAGATGAATAAAGGAGTCAACTGAAGTATTATAGGTCAGTAGTGATATTGACATCTTTGACAAGGATAGTTGCAGAGGAAGTTGGCTTATGCAGCTAGGAGAATGAAATGATTTATTGCAGGGAGAAGGACAATGTGAGAAAGTGTGGGAAGATCAGGAGCTCAATTCTAGATTAGTTGCTTGAAGGGATCCCTGCAAGTGAAGATACTAATTGGGCACTAAATAGATTAGCCTGGAATCCAAAGAAGAGATAGTAGCCTGACTGTGTGGATCACAATAAACTGTGGAAAATTCTGAAAGAGATGGGAATACCAGACCACCTAACCTGCCTCTTGAGAAATCTGTATGCAGGTCAGGAAGCAACAGTTAGATCTGGACATGGAACAACAGACTGATTCCAAATAGGAAA
>SJYT01021992.1:304070-315501 GCA_006410635.1 Cephalophus harveyi | reverse complement strand
TGAACATGGAACAACAGACTGGTTCCAAATAGGAAAAGGAGCACGTCAAGGCTATATATTGTCACCCTGCTTATTTAACTTATATTCAGAGGACATCATGAGAAGCGCTGGACTGGAAGAAACACATGCTGGAATCACGATTGCCGGCAGAAATATCAATCACCTCAGATATGCAGATGACACCACCCTTATGGCAGAAAGTGAAGAGGAGCTAAAAAGTCTCTTGATGAAAGTGAAAGAGAAGAGTGAAAAAGTTGGCTTAAAGCTCAACATTCAGAAAACGAAGATCATGGCATCTGGTCCCATCACTTCATGGGAAATAGATGGGGAAACAGTGGAAATAGTGCCAGACTTTGTTTTTGGGGGCTCCAAAATCACTGCAGATGGAGACTGCAGCCATGAAATTAAAAGACGCTTACTCCTTGGAAGAAAAGTTATGACCAATCTAGATAGTATATTCAAAAGCAGAGACATTACTTTGTTGACTAAGGTCTGTCTAGTCAAGGCTATGGTTTTTCCTGTGGTCATGTATCAATGTGAGAGTTGGACTGTGAAGAAGGCTGAGCACCGAAGAATTGATGCTTTTGAAGTGTGGTGTTGGAGAAGACTCTTGAGAGTCCCTTGGACTGCAAGGAGATCTAGCCAGTCCATTCTGAAGGAGATCAGCCCTGGGATTTCTTTGGAAGGAATGATGCTAAAGCTGAAACTCCAGTACTTTGGCCACCTTCACGCAAAGAGTTGACTCATTGAAAAAGACTCTGATGCTGGGAGGGATTGGGGGCAGGAGGAGAAGGGGACGACCGAGGATGAAATGGCTGGATGGCATCACGGACTCGATGAACGTGAATCTGAGTGACCTCCGGGAGACAGTGATGGACAGGGAGGCCTGGCGTGTTGCGATTCATGGGGTCGCAAAGAGTCGGACACAACTGAGCGACTGAACTGAACTGAACTGGGGAGTCTTTTTGTTTCTGAATTTTTGGAGGCATAAAAATGCTGATGAGAAAAATCTGGAGAGGGAAAAAAACAGTTAATATGAGAGTCAGTGATACAGAAACAGAAAAACAAGAGGGAGGGAGGAGAGATAGAGAAAGAGAGAGGGGTATCCTTAGTCACGAATAAAATCATTTAGTGAAGAAACGAATGGTTTGGGTCTAGCGAGCAGTATGGACAGTTTATCCATAACAATAGGAGGAAAGGTAGCATTAAAGGCACAGATACTAACAGATGGTTAAATTTGCTGATGGGATGCTGTGGAAGTTCCCTCTGAATACTTCTATGCTCTCAGTGAAAGAGGAAGCAAAGCCATCAGTTGAGTGCGTGATGGAAGAAGGGCTGTGAATATTTTAGGTGAGACAGTTAAGTGTGAACAGTCATCCAGAAAAATGTCAGACAGACTAGAAAACTGTAGTAGGTTTGCCTTGAAGTGGTGATACTGAGCTTAAAGTATGTTGTCTTCTCAAGCTACATTTTGCTTGAGACAAATGTTCAACATGCAGACAAGGAACCAGCAGAGATGGATTCAACCAGGTGTTGATTGGGCCCCAAAGACATGATGGGACAAAAAGAAGCAAAGGAGCTGAGATTACATGCAAGGAAGTGATCATGACTGACTTTGAAAGGTAATCTCAATAAAGAGTAAAGTGAGGTTTGATGATCAAAAACACTGAAACACTCACGATCTCCGTGGACTGGAGATCCTAGTGGTGACTGAAGCATTTGGGAAGCTGGTGCCAGAGACAGAGATGGCAGGCAGGTAGGCTGTGTGAAATGAGGTCATGGAGGCAAAAAAGAGCAACTGGTTAAGAGGGCTGTCTTGACAGAACATAGTTAATACAACATTTCAAGAGTTGGGCAGTGAATGATGGGCAGAGCAGGCAGAAGAGAGAAGTACAGACTCTTAAGGGGATTAGATTCTGGGGAAGAGGTATGAATTATGAGAACTAGGTCTTCTGGGGTGATTTTTGTGAACAGGGATAGAAAACATGACTCAGATTAGTTCTAATGGCACCACAGGAAAAAATAACACAATTTCATTAACTAACACTATCAAGGAGGGGTGTGAGGATAACCTTTTAGTATTTTCTCCCCAAAATAATCACTACTTGCCAACACCTAACTTGAAGTTCTAAAGTAGCCTCTGGAACTTTTATCAAAAAATAAGCATGGCACCAAAATCATGTCTTAAGATGTTTCTAATGACTGATGAACACGTTTCTTAATTGTATTATCAGATTGCTCTAGCAGTCTTGTAGTTCATGTTCCTAGCCTTAATTTTCCATGTACTTCAGTAGCTAAAAATAATATTCTCTAGGGAGGATTTGTGTCTGTCTCTGCAAACAGCCAGAGAAAGCTACCAACCTCAAACCATATTTCACCTGGAGGGTCTTGACTGCATTGCAGGCTCTGCGTGGTAAATAGCACAAAGGCTCATTAATAGGAAAGCAGGCTGCTAGTGGACTCCATGCTGAAGAGAATCCCGCTTCTCTAGGGGACTCACCACTTAGAATCTTCAAAACTGCAGTTTGAAGCTGTTTTACCCCTTGCCTTGGTTCTCATGGTTCTCATCTCCCCCTTAAAAGTACAACAGCATTTCAGAAGAAAAACATGACCCTATCCTCTACCAGAAGACAGAACCTCTGTGTTCTTCTCTACTGACCAAAGTAGATGTCTTTGTGATTATAAAAGTCACAGAAATTTGAAGATGACATATTAAAGAGGAGTTAGTTAACAATAATTATGGAGCCTGCATCTTGTGCAGAAGACCATTCAAAGTAACAGGGGGAGTTAAAAGGAAAATGGATTTCGCTCTCAAAATGTTTTCAAACTCAAGGGAAGTGAAGAAGTGTCAAATATACAGATAAGCAATAGAAACAAATACAAGCACACAGACAGCTAATGAAACACACTGACATCCTCCTAGAATGTTATCCACTTTTGGCAGTACTCCACTTTGTTTAGCTTACCATTGAGAACCACTACACAACCCCAGTTGATTTACTGGCAGTTATATGGTCCTTTTCCTATAATGAACATGGACTGATTTTCATTTTGACACAACCCTTCTCTTATACTTCAGTCTGATATCATGCTGTAAGCAGGGGAATAATACTTCTAGCCAAAATAAAGTCTAATTTCATCCTCATAAAAAGAGAAGAAACGAATTTGCTTGTCTTCATCTATTCTCTCTCTTCATCATTAAGCAGCAAATTAGACTAGTGACCAAATATATTTTGTTTCTTTCTTCACTTACAGAAAGAGTAAAAAGTGGCATACTTTTCATGCTGCCAGGACTGATTTTCCCAGGATGGATGAAGGATTTATGTGTCTACTTTTATTGTTGTCTATCCAAAATCATGCTTTTTCTCACGTGGGTGCAAACTCACTTAGCGGAATATCTGCACTCTAATGTCACTACGTAAGCTAGTCACATATGCGCTGTTGTTACCTGCAGTATTTGAACTATCCTTATAATCTCAATTTGCTACCTGCTTTCTACACAGTTTCCCTGGTGAAAACAACATTAGCCTGCTGTTAACCTTAAACATGACAAATCATTTTCATTCTCAGTGCAATTATTTGTTTGATAGGCATTGTATACAAAGCCCCTAGATCTTTTATAACCCTTAGTGTCTTAATGGGTCTGAAAGCCTGTCTTCCATTATTTATACTACAGGTATCTTACTTTTTTTTTTTTTGCTATTTAAAATTTTTTCAAAGCACATACTCTTATATGATCCCAGATCCTGAAGGATTAAGTTGTTCAAAGTAACATAGCCAGTGATCAGTATTGCTGAGTCCAAACCCAATTCTTTCCACACTATTTCCATTTCTCTTTCTACTGTGTTCTTCCAACTTACTGTGATGGTAATACAAGGATTGTTTCATCAGGGTAAACACTGGCAGTGATTCACAATGTTTGTCCCAAGCATTTGGAGAGATTGCATTGACAATATCCTGCATCCTTAAGGGCATAAGGCTAACTGGAAGATGGAGAGAATGACAGAGGTATTGAGAGATACAGAGAATCAATCTGCACCAACATGAATTTTCCATGATTTTTCTGAAACACTATAAAAAGTATCTGGGGTCGATGAAGCTGTTCTTAATTTAGCCTTTATTTCTGGCTTCATGTATTCTAAGAGTGAAAATAAATCAATAACTACTTGAAGAAACATGAAATTAATTTGTATCTTTATAATTGGTTCACCGCTTACAAACAACAGGATTAAGATTATAATGCTTTGATATTTAAAAACAAAACACTGGTGTCCAAGATTAACCACACGAAATTTCTATTGAGGTTTTTAGTCTTTGAAGGCACACTCATGTCACAAGCAATCATGCTAAATACCTGTTATTTTAATTTATTTGATTAATAAATATATTTTTCATTTATGAAGTTCTGAGTGGAGAATAATTAAAAACGGTTAATACTGTTTTCAGCTATCCACCAAAGTATAAGGAAAACTAAGATTATAAAAATGAATTGCAAGGCAATTAAAGTAATAAAATAATTTTTAATCAATTAGAAGCATCAAGGATGTGCTAGCAGCACCACACTTCTTTTCTGGAAGAAAGTTCCAGAAACTTTGTAACACTTACTTCAGTGATTATTAGGTGCTAGAAGTGGAAAAATCATCTTAACTGTAGCCATTCTTGCTAGTATTTGTTAATGGGAAAAAACAGTGTTTAGGATAAGCAAAATATAGAATTATCATCACATATATTATCTCAGTTAAAAAGCATTACAATGGGGGTTTCTCCAAGCTGTCTGACCAACATAATTATATCTTGTTCATACAGATCATTCCTGCTGAATAACAAAAGGACCTCAGATTTTAAAGGTGTTGATAAACTTATTCTTCAAAAAGGAGGAAATGTTTTAGACAAATATAGTGAAACAGTATAAGTATGTGTATGTATGTGTGTGTATGTGTGTATATATATGTATATACACACATATACATATATATATCTCTCCAAAATGGCAAGTGGGAACAATTCTAGATTAATAGTAGGAAGATCCAAATTTTAATTTTTACTTTAGCATTTCCTACCTATATGACCTAGGAAAAATCATCCAACACTGTCAAATCAGTTTCCTAAATGAAAAAAAAGTAAATAAACTTACTAAAATAACCTTTGTCTTCCTCATTAGATAGTATGAAGAATTATAAAGTAGGTATACAAACATTTGGCAAATGTATAAAACACTACAGGAATGTTAGATATTATTTTACAGCATGTTACCAAAAGAAGAGCCATAATATTTTAGTGGTAATGTACAAACTTCCAGATGACAGTACTGTTTTAGTAGAAAAAACTACATCAAGGGTGAAAATACATTATATATAAGGGTAAGGTAATCATGCAAAGAGTTGACTCATTGGAAAAGACTCTGATGCTGGGAGGGATTGGAGGCAGGAGGAGAAGGGGACGACTGAGGATGAGATGGCTGGATGGCATCACTGACTCGATGAATGTGAGTCTGAGTGAACTCCGAGAGTTGGTGATGGACAGGGAGAACTGGTGTGCTGTGATTCATGCGGTCGGAAAGAGTTGGACACGACTGAGCGACTGCACTGAACTGAACTGAAGGTAATCAACCCCAAAATGAAAGAAAATTAACATTTTTCATTCTTTAATTTGTGGGGGTAAATTTTGTTTTCTAAATTCTTCAGTTGAAGAACAACAATAAGCCTTAGAGAATCACCTAATCTGGCTTATTCTCAAGAGGTATCTGAGGAGACATAAATATTTGTGAAAAGAGCATAGACGCAAATGCTGGAGGGATTTCAACTCTGGCAAAAAGTAAAATATATTAACAGAGCACAAGGAAATTCACAACAGCATATGGTTAAACTTCAGCTTGGAGTCACAAGAGTATCCACTGTGAGAAGACTGAACGTTGTGCACAGAAAGAATTTTATTAGAGAAAAAAATTAAACTGAACTCATCTGGTTACCCATGGGGTTGCTGCTATTTAGTTTGGAAAATTTCATTACTGTTACAAATCTTCAACATAAATGCTAAAGACTAACACCTACCGTGCAAGAAAAAGGAACAAAATTAAGGTTTTTAATCAAGAAATTAAGAGCTCCCTGGGAAACATTTGGGGAAAAAGGATGCATCATATTTCATCCTTTTACAAAAAAAGAAAGCCTGAAAAAAAAAAAAAAATTAGACCTTTCAGCAGGAACGGCCATTAAGGACTTCCCAGGTGGTGTTAGTGGTAAAGAAGAGATGCAAGAGACAAGAGACAAGAGATGCAGGTTTGATCCCTGGGTTGGGAAAATTCTTCGGAGGAAGGTATCGCAGCCCACTTCAGTGTTCTTGCCTGGAGAATCCCATGAAGAGAGGAGCCTGGCGGGTCACAAAGAATCAGACATGACTGAAGTAATTTAGTGTGCACTGGTATTTAGACACTCATGATTATGGAGAAAAATCACTCAGCAATGGAAATAGATTTCTCTCTTAGTATAGCATACTCTTTAAGAGTGAAAAGTGAAGTCGATCAGTCATGTCCAACTCTTTACGACCCCATGCACTGTAGCCTACCAGGCTTCTCCATCTGTGGAATTTTCCAGGCAAGAGTACTGGAGTGGGTTGCCATTTCCTTCTCCAGGGGATCTTCCTTACCCAAGGATCGAACCTGGGTCTCCTGCATTGCAGGTAGATACTTTACTGTCTGGGCCACCTAGGAAGCAGCCTATATTCATGAAAAGAATTCATTAAAAAGATATGACATACTCTTATTCTAAAATCCTTAAAAGAGTGTAACATACCCTAATCTATTTACCAAGTCTTCTCAGTGGGTATTTAGCTTGTTTCTACTTTCTTTGCTGTTAGAAACAATGATCTGGAACACAGAGATGGTATTGGATACTGATTTTCAAGGATGGATTCATGGGGCCAGGGAGAAGAATAGGACAGGACGTGTGGGCAGGAGAAGAATTTCAGGGGAATAGAAGGGTAAAGTTGCATGAAATTTCATAGCACAAAGAGTTAGTGGGTGGTGGTGGTGGTGATCAGGAGATAGTAAAAGTTAGTGCCTTGTATGGTTGCATGCACTGGGTAGGGGCACTTTTGCTCAGGTGAACTCAGCTTTTACATCTTCGGTTTCTGATAAAACTTCTGTTAGAAAAATGATTCCATTTCTGTCCATGACGTGTGGGAAAAGGTTATTATCAGTATTAGAAGTAAAAGAATATTTATATTTGTTATTGGAAAGAAACATGTGTACATTGGAAGCCACTTTAGTTGGCAGAGTTTAGTCAAACTCTTTGCAATCCTATGGACTGCAGCCCACCAGGCTTCTCTGTCCAGGGGATTCTCGAGGCAAGAATGCTGGAGTGGGTTGCCATGCCCTCCTCCAGGGGAACTTCCCAGCACAGGGATCAAACCATGTCTCTTAAGTCTCCTGCATTGAAGGCAGATTCTTTACCACTAGTGCCACCTGGGAATCCTGGAACAAACATGTTGAGATACAACTCTCATGGCTAAATTAGAGGATCAGATTGAGGAACCGGAGATTTGAGGCAGAGAAAGCAGTAGCTTGAATTAGAATCTTGGTTCTGCCACTAGTTAGGTATGTGACTGCAGGCAGATCACCCATCTTTGTCTGTTTATTCGACAGCTATTTGCTAAGCATTCACTATGGAAAAACAACGTGCTGGTGTATAAAACGAACATACACTCTGCCCTCACAGAGTCTACAGTCTCGTGATGGGAATGAACATCAAATCATCACAAAACTAAATGAAGATCAACTATGACATAAACTATAAATATGAAGCAAACTATAGGAAGAAAATGCAGCTCAGAGTTTTTCCTCAATGATGATTGCCAAGTTGAGATCAGAAGAATGAGCAGAAATTCATAGAAAAGGGAGGCACAAGTTCAAATTCTGGACTTGGGACAAAGAAGTGCATGTATAAGGCCCTGATAAAAAAAACTAGGCTAATAAGTGCTTGCTCAGGAAGCAAAGGAGAGAGACATGACTACTCACTCAAGACTCTATCAGAACTTAGTGAATGAAGGGCCATACTGCCTTTCCCTGGTAGCTTCTCCCACTGATAACACCACACATACTTTGGTGTAGGTACGGCAAACTTCCTGAATGTGACAGAAAACTTACTATCCCAAACAGTGGCTCTAAAACTATCCCATAGACTCTTTTAGAAACACAGAAGGCATATTTGAATAATCTGTAAAGTACCTGTAAATTCAACTGAATAAAAGCAATTTGGTTTGTGTTGGTTCGAAGGGATGCATCTGCGATACTTGCAAGATTTTTCTTTCAATCATATACATGTCAAATTTTATAGTAAGAAGAAACCACCAGATACAGAGCAGTCTTCCTCATCTGAATGTAAAATTCCATTTCTAACATTTAGGAAGAAAGAGCTTGTTAAGCAAATTAATATTGTAGAGAGGGTTTCCTGAAGAAATATTTAACCTACGTGCAAGGCCAACTACTTTATAATATATGACTAATATGCAAATGAGAAGCTACTAAATGTAAATTAGTTTGTTCATTACAATGGTCTAGTAAGACTTAGAAACGCATTATCATTAGTGAAGTTATAAAGTTATAAAGCTGCATTTTCTATTAAAACACCTTCATTCTCTATTCCTTTCACTCATTCACTCACTCACTCACTCAATCTGCTCCTTGGGGAGTCTTCCCTATCTCAGGATATGGCAATTCTATTCTTCTGAAAGTTTCCCAAGTAAAAAACCATGGGATCGTCTCAACTTTCTCCCTCACACCCTACATCAAATCCATCATCTAATATAGGTTCTGCCTAAACATATGTACACACGGACACAGACACTCACGTACACACACCCAAGATCATCCTACCTCTGCAAGAATTTTTTCTTAGTCATCTTTGTAGTTTCATTCTTTTTTTTCTGCTTTTTTTTTAAACCACCCTCCCAGCACACCCCAAATTTCACTCTTAATTGGCCCTAACATATCAAGTTTAGGCATCACAAAACCTTTTGATATCTTTCCACAAACTTTGGGTTAAAAACGCTTATTCTTTGTGTTCTGGGTTTTTTTTTTTTTTTTTTTTTTAATTGCTTTACAGAATTTTGCTGTTCTCTGTCAAACCTCAACATGAATCAGCCATAGGTATACACATATCTCCTCCCTCCAAAATCTCCCTCCCATCTCCTGTCCCATCCCACCCCTCTAGATTGACAGAGAGCCCCTGTTTGAGTTTCCTGAGCCAAACAGAAAATTCCCATTGGCCATCCATTTTACATATGGTAATATAAATTTCTATGTTACTCTTTCCATACATCTCATCCTCTCTTCCCTACCCCCAGGTCCACAGCTCTATTCTCTATGTCTGTTTTTCCATTGCTGCTCTGTAAATAAATTCTTCAGTACCATCTTTCTAGATTCTGTTTATATGCATTAGAATACAATATTTATCTTTCTCTTTCTGACTCACTTCACTCCACTCACTTCTGTATAATAGGTTCTAAGTTCATTCACCTCATCAGAACTGACTCAAATGTGTTCCTTTTTATGGCTGAGTAATATTCCATTGTGTACACACTGACTAGAACTTCTTTATCCATTCATCTGTTGATGGACATCTAGGTTGCTTCCATGTTCTAACTATTGTAAATAGTGCTGCAATGAACAATGGGTGACATATGTCTTTTCCATTTTGGTTTCCTCAGGGTATATGCCTAGGAGTGGGATTGCTGGGTCATATGGTGGTTTTATTCCTAGTTTTTTTAGGAATCTCTATACTGTCTTCCATAGGTTTTTAAAGTAACTGCCAAATCTGCATCTCTACCTCCCCTAATTTTCAGGCTTGTATTCAGTTGCCTGATCTGCATTGAAGGACATCCAGCAGTCAACGTCAATGCGTTGTCTTGCCTATGAGAATATTCATCTTTTAAGATTCCCTATTTAAATAATAAGTGGCAGAATTCACTTGATCACCCAAACTACAGACTCCTTCTTCTGCCTTACTTCCTTGCCCCTACTAAAGAATCATCAAATGCTGCCCATTGGATCTCCTAAGTACTTCTCAAATATGCCTCTTCTCCCTCTCCCACTTAGCACTGTCCTTGTCTAAGGGAGCTTATTAGTATTCTCTTCATTCTGAGACCTCAGTTTATCTCCTCCTCTGTTCAGACAAGAAGGGCAGAAGAGGTTCCTCTGTAGAGAGGCAATAGGCATAAACTAAGTATAAATTCATCTGCTACAATCCCTTGCTACCTTTTTAGACTCTCACAAAAACAAGCCCAATAACACACTGACAACTTTATTTGATACACAGGAAAAAAAAGTCAGAACAAGAGTTATAAAAAATATTTTACTGCCCTTTCTTCCCTGTTTTATATGATACCTTTGGGAATTCACTGGAGGTCCTTTCTCATTCACTGAGCTTGGCAGCTACAACTCTCAGACACAAAGAAAAAGGAGAAGTCTGGAGATGTCTAGAAGGCTGTGTTTTCCTTTTTCCTTTTCTTTGCCTTTTTTGGTTAACTTCAATCAGGGCAGAAAATATTAAAATATGCAAAATATCACTTGACCACAATAAATGTAGCTGTGCACCTTAAGTTTGCAAGGATTTTCTTCTCTAATGCTGCATTACTATTTTGCTGAGCTACTCCACAGGATAAGGTAAAATGGACTCTGATAGCAGAATGTGTACACACATACAAATATATACACAGGGTAACACTGGAATGAATAGCCAACAGATTTCCTTATATGCTGCCCAAGAGACAGAACAGGGATCTCTGAAGCATAAATAGCACTTCAATACTGAATACACCATATCTTAAAAATGTTCCGTATTACCACAATTACATTTCAAATCTGTGTGCAAACAGCTGTTTACATAACTATAGGGGTAATGATGCGTTACGCTTTTCTTTAACTTTGCACGCATCTATTTCTCAAGAAAAGGGGCATCCGAGCTTTGCTTGTCTCTTTTTGGTTGTAGTAAATACAACTTGATACTGCTTCATAGAGGGATCCCTGATAGAGAACCTATGATAAAAGGTTGGTTTTTAATCTTTCTCTTTTTTTTTTTTTTTTACTTTACAATACTGTATTGGTTTTGCCATACATCAACATGAATCCGCCACGGGTGTACATAAGTTCCCACTCCTGAACCCCCCTCCCACCTCCCTCCCCATACCATCCCTCTGGGTTATCCCAGTACATCAGCCCCAAACATCCTGTATCCTGCATCGAACCTAGACTGGCGATTCATTTCTTATATGATATTATACATGTTTCAATGACATTCTCCCAAATCATCCTGCCCTCTCCCTCTCCCACAGAGTCAAAAAGACTTCTGTACATCTGTGTCTCTTTTGCTGTCTCGCATACAGGGTCATCATTTCCATCTTTCTAAATTCCATATATATGTGTTAGTATACTGTATTG
>SJYT01021992.1:284395-303886 GCA_006410635.1 Cephalophus harveyi | reverse complement strand
ATTCTTTTTAATGGCTGAGTAATACTCCATTGTGTATATGTACCACAGCTTTCTTATCCATTCATCTGCTGATAGACATCTAGGTTGCTTCCATGTCCTGGCTATTATAAACAGTGCTGTGATGAACATTGGGGTACACGTGTCTCTTTCAATTCTGGTTTCCTTGGTGTGTATGCCCAGCAGTGGGATTGCTGGGTCATAAGGCAGTTCTATTTTCAGTTTTTTAAGGAATCTCCACACTATTCTCCATAGTGGCTGTACTAGTTTGCATTCCCACCAACAGTGGAAGAGGGTTCCCTTTTCTCCACACCCTCTCCAGCATTTCTTGCTTGTAGACTTTTGGATCGCAGTCATTCTGACTGGCGTGAAATGGCACCTCATTGTGGTTTTGATTTGCATTTCTCTGATAATGAGTGATGTTGAGCATCTTTTCATGTGTTTGTTAGCCATCTGTATGTCTTCTTTGGAGAAATGCCTAGTTAGTTCTTTGGCCCATTTTTTGATTGGGTCGTTTATTTTTCTGGAATTGAGCTGCATGAGTTGCTCGTATATTTTTGAGATTAGTTGTTTGTCAGTTCCTTCATTTGCTATTGTTTTCTCCCATTCCAAAGGCTGTCTTTTCACCTTGCTTATAGTTTCCTTTGTTGTGCAGAAGCTTTTAATTTTAATTAGGTCCCATTTGTTTACTTTTGCTTTTATTTCCAATATTCTGGGAAGTGGGTCATAGAGGATCCTGCTGTGATTTATGTCGGAGAGTGTTTTGCCCATGTTCTCCTCTAGGTAGCGAGAACATAGATGCTATATTTATTTAATTGAACTATACAAAACAACCCACTATAAATAGAAACATGTATTTAGAAAGGTAAGGGTAAATGATGAAAATGATACAAATAATATGGTGAAGTCTGCTGATTGCTCCCCTAGTACAATCTGGTTTTCCCTTCTTCCTGAGTAAAGGCCTACTCACTAGATACAATATTCCCCACTTAGTCCTGTGGCCAGGCTTGGTCATGTAATTAAGTTCTCGCCACTGAAATGTAAGCAGAATGGATATGTGTAACTTGTGTAAAAGAAAATTCTTACCCTGAACTTCCTTTCTTTTTTCTCTAACATATCAGGACAGAGCCCTGCCTATAATCAATTATGACCATGCAGAAGAGGCTAATACTTTCTGGGGTGGCAGAATGTAAGGAGGAGTCCCTTAGATTCTCTTGGGGGCTCGGAGCAGTCAGGCCTGCCTTCTGTCACATTATGATCAGGTTTGGGGGTATCTGGGTTATATGTGATACAACTGAATGTATATATTGATCTACCAGTGTTTCAATGAGGTAGAGCACTGGAGGAGCTCTTGGAGTGTTGAGTGAAAGAGGAACCTAATGAGTGTGAACTTCATTAGTAAAGTATTAGGAACAGATTTACATTTTAGAAATATCACTTGGCAGCTACCGGGAAACGGATCTAAGAAGGAAACAGACAATTCATGCAATAGTAGGATCACCCTGAGGTGGATACAAGAGTAATTTGGGAAGAGAGAGAAAGTGAGGGAAGATAGATTTGAGAAGAGAGGGAGCACCTAACAAAAGGGCAGACTTGGTGTGTCTATGTCTCTTGCTCAGTGCCAGGGCAGAGGATGGCACCATTCATAAACCCTGGGAATTCGATAAATGCTAATCTCAGAAAACCATCTTATCCAAAGAGGTTAACTTTCTGCAGACACTTGTGATATGTCAGCTGCATGACTCAATGCATAACAGTGGAAATAGAACCTTCAATATTAAATTACAGCAAATGACTTTTCTCCCTAAAGGGCATAGATGTGTCACTTTTAGCAGGATATGATGTTAGAATAAAGTACTTTCGTGATTATATTTCATTTGATTTCCCCAACTATAATTAGTTTCTTTCTTTTCTCCTTCACTCAGCACATAGATTTCAGTAATTTTTTTCCAAGGCAGACAAAATCTAAGAAAATACATCTATATCTAACCTTTCTCCTCTAAGGCTTCTGAAAATCAGGTATATTAATGCCACACTTAAAACATCTAAATCATGGTAACTAACAATCTTACAGAATATGACTGTGCCTAGTCTTTCCAACCAACTTATTAAGAATTTGATGTGAAAAGGAAGGCATAAAAAAATGGTAAATATGGGGACAGGAAGATGCTTTTTCTCTCCATGTGCTCTATTACAATTAAAATTTGAGTTCATGAGCCCATATTGACTGTAAGCCTAGGATATATGCATTGAATTATGCAAAATGTAGCAAGCAGAAAGCACATGCATAGAAACACAAAAAAGACCATAAAAACCTGCCTTTTTGTTTTTATGCTATCAAGCCAATCCCTTGTTCCACCTTTATTAAGATGCAACACTAAAAACCCCTGGAGGCAACTCTGCCTAAGAAAGATCCTGACCTAGCAGAGGTCAGCATTTAGAGTTGAAGGGAGTTTCTTTTGCTCACCACCATGCCATACATACTTCAAACTGAGATTCTCAAGATGAGCCTGTAAAGATTTTAAGGATTTAAAATTTAAGGATGTTGTAGCTTATGTTTTTGCTCTTATACTTCTAACATAGGCATCATGCTGGCTAGAGAGCAGCCTATAGCAATTTGTTTGATTTAGTTTGAGAGTGCTTATTGGGCCCAAGTGATTATTTAGTTTGGTTAAATGCACATAAAAAATACAAAAATGTGTGTGCTAACTAAAAAATTAGTTATCTTCTGAAACACTTCAGTTAATAATAGCAAGTACCAAAGAGTTAATTTAAAACAATAACAATTATAGTGACATTCATTGAATGCTCATGATGTGCCCTTCAATTTTTTTTCAGTCTTCACACGAGCCCAACACAAAAAAAGAAATTCAAGTTAATTTGAATGCAATGCAACATGTAAGTGGCTGAACCAGAATAAAAGCAGATCTTGTACTCAGTTTTATAATATAGCAAAAGCACTAGTGAGCAGATGTTCCAGAAGAGCCCAAGTTAGGAAGTATACAGAAGGAAGCAATCCAAAGCTCACTATTATCACTCTGATTTTAAAATCAGGTGATAATGCTGATGACAGCTAACCTTTGTGGTACACTTCCCTGGTGGACTGGACAGTAAGGAATCTGCTTGCTGTACAGGAGACCCACGTTCGATCCCTGAGTCTGGAAGATCCCCTGGGAGAGGGAATGGCAACCCACTCCAGTATTCTTGCCTGGAGAATCCATGGACAGAGGAGCCTGGCGGGCTACAGTCCACTGGGTCTCAAAGAGTTGGACATGACTGAAAGACTAATATATATAATATATACTATGTTTCAGGCACTATTTAAAATGCTTAAAATCTATGAACTTCTTTGATTCTCAAGATGATTTTATGATTTAAGTACTACTAATAATCCATTTAACAGAAGAGGAAATTGAAAGACTTGGGGGTTAAGGAAAAAACTCAAGATCACAAAGTAAATGGTTTAGCTGGAACTGGTTGATGTGGGAAAAGCCAATCAAGAAAAGAATGCTGGCTGTTAAACTGTGCATGTGTGTGTGCCAAATCGCTTCAGTCACGTCCGACTCTTTGTGACCCTATGGACTGTAGCCCTCCAGGTTCCTCTGTCCAGGGGATTCTTCAGGCAATACTGGAGTGGGTTGCCATGCCCTCCTACAGGGGATCTTCCCGACCCAGGGATCAAACCTGCACCTCGTATATCTGCATTGGCAAGCGGGTTCTGCACCACTAACGCCACCTGAGAAGTCCAGCTGTTAACCTAGGGGCCCACAATCTCATGGCACATTAGAATCAACTGGGGAGATTTAATAACTAGGGTGATGGGTTCTGTATTTGACCAATTAAAGTCAGGGTGTCTGGTGAGACTTAGGGCTCACAATGTTTGGAAAGCTCCCAGGTGATTCTAATACAGCTAGGGATGAGACTCACTGTACAGAACAAAGTCAAGACTACTATTTCTATTCTTGGAAAATTAACATTTGGGCTCAAGACCAATGGTAGGAGGTAGATTAAAAACTCAGTAGTAAATAAGAGAACTATTACTTTTGTTGTGATAGAAGATATTTTAGCATTGATTGTAAACAAAATCATTACAGATGACGTAAAACAGAATCCCAGAGTGAATGTAGGATCCTGGGCTTATTTAATGAATATCAAAGCTGACTTTCTTATTGGTTTTAATCAGATAGTAAATTTACCCTATTGTTTCCAGAAACAGTCTAGGAAAACTAGACCTTTTCTCAAAGCCATAGTTATATATATATATATATATATATGTGCATTCCTTGGTTTTCCACCCTTGTTCTACTTTTCTCAACTGATGGAACTCACAGAAAAGCTAATAGCAAGTGTAAGCTGGGGAGTGGGCTCAAATTGAGTGCTCTCTTCCAATGATAAAGTGTTGATTCCACAACCCCATTAAAACCAGAACATCACCACCAAACCCCAACATAGAAGGTACAGTTAACACTCTGGCCCTTGCTTCCTGACTCAAAGAATCACTATCAGGCTAGACACAGTGATGGCAGGAAGAGTCTGGGGGGGAAAAAAAAAAATTCTCCCTGGAAAACACACTAGTTTAGCCAATTTGTACCTTTTGTCTTTAAAATTCTTAACCACAAGCAGGTTTCCTAAAATGTAGGCAGTTTTTCTTTTAGAGACTATACCCTTTTGTTCATTCGTATGGTTGACATCAAACCCTAAACTCCCAGAGCTGTGGCTATGGCTTCTCACATGAGGTCTTTGGCACACTTGCCCTCTCCATATAGGTGCCACACCTTTTTTTTTTTTTTTGTCATTTCCCTCTTCACTGGTGTTTTTGTCCTATTATGGCTTCAAATTTCAAAATAGGTCATTCATAGACAATAGCACAGGGAAATAAACCACAAAATCTAGTCCTATTTCTACATAAAATTGGCTAATGGGGAGGAAAACTTTTTGGCTTGTTATTACAAGTTTTTTTTCACATACTGTTATTTTTAGCATTGACATATTTGTCACTAGTTTTATTATTATTATTTTAATTGCAGGCTAATTACAATATTGTGGTGGCTTTTGCCATACATTGACATGAATCAGCCATGGGTGTACATGTGTCCCCATCCTGAACCTCCCTCGCACTTCCCCCCACCCCATCCCATCCCTCTGAGTTGTCCCAGCGCACTGGCTTGGAGTACCCTATTTCATGCATCAAACTTGGACTGATCATCTATTTCACATATGGTAATATACATGTTTCAATGCTAATCTCTCAAATCATTCCACTCTTGCCTTCTCCCACAGAGTCTGTGTCTCTTTTGCTGTCTTGTATAAAGGGTTGTCATTACCATCTTTCTAAATTCCATATGCATGTGTTAATATACTGTATTGATGTTTTTCTTTCTGACTTACTTCACTCTGTATAACAGGCTCCAGTTTCATCCACCTCACTAGAACTGATTCAAATGAGTTATTTTTAATAGCTGAGTAATATTCCACTGTGTATATGTACCACATTTCTTATCCATTCATCTGTCAATGGACATCTAGGTTGCTTCCATGTCCTAGCTACTATAAACAGCGCTGCAGTGAACACTAGGGTACCTGTGTCTCTTTCAATTCTGGTTTCCTTGGTGTGTCACTAGTTTTTTTAAAAAAGGAAATCTTACGTAGGGTAAATCACCTGTGGAGAGGGAGAAATGCCTTTTAGGGGCAATTTTTTAAAAATATTTGGCAAGTTTTCAATAAAGTCTGAATGGATTTGTAAAATTAGCGTGTACCTTATTTTTAGTTTGTGTTTTGTAGAGGAAATTGAGGTCTCTAAAGCAGTCAAACCATTGGGTTAAGCAAAGAAGTTTAAGAGTTAACATTGCTTTTCTAGGTAATGATAAATATACCTTATTTGGATTATATAGCTGTATAGCAGCTGGTCCTAAAGTTTATAGCTACTCATTCTAATAGATTTGTTATAACTTCTACCACAGGCTGAGTTTCAGAAACTGAATATATGAACACTTCTTAAAAGACCCAACAATCTGAGTGATTCTGAATTTCCTGAGAGTATGAATTCATTTAAAATTTGAGAGAGCACCCAGTTCATTAGAATCACTGTCTCCTGAGAATCAGGTGAAGAGACCCAAGAGACCCAGGGTGTGTGCAGGTCAGGAGGAGCAAGAAAATATTTCAAGATTCTTCATTCAGTGAGAGTTAAAAGATCAACATTATTCCTGAAAATCTTTTTTAAAAATTCACTCACATGGCTCGTGATGCTTCAGTAAACTACAGTACAGCCTCTCAATGTGTTCTTGGCAGCCAGTCTCGTGTTTGATTTTATTTCCAGCATTGTAAAAGATCATCATGTTTTGTGCTGAGCAGCCCATGTTGTGGTTGGCTTGCATTTAGAGGCTGAGTTTTATTGGGGGAGGGATATGTTTAACACAACATGTTTCAAACACAAGAACTACACTCAGTGCTGCAAGATGTCCATACTAGGAAAGGACAGGAAGCCAACACAGACTGAGAGAACAGAAGCTTCCCGGGAATCCCTTCACAATATTGACCGAGCACCTACTGTATTCCAGGCACCACTGTATGTGCCGGGGAGAGCGAATACAGAAAACAAAGGCCTTGCCATCACGGAGCTCATGTTCTGGACAGCGGATGCAGTTAACGCAAAGATGTAAGAAAATATGTAGACTGTATATGCTGATAAAACCAAAGAGAAAAAGTACAACAGGACAGGATAAAAGAGGTAGGTACTGGTACAGCAGTGTTTCCTGTGGGGCAGAATGATCTTACTGACACAAGTTGCTATTAACGTTTGAGCAGAGAGTTTAGAAAGTGCCAGAGCTAGCCATGCTGCTATCTGGAGGAAAAGCATGGCAGCCAGAGGAAAGAATATGATTATAAATGCCTGGAGGAAGGAACATGCTTGAGTCTGAGATGGGTAACACCAATCTGTTCACGGTTTATGTAACCTGGCAAGTGGAAGTGATTTCTTTATTTACAAATTATTCTATGTGAAAAATATATAGACAAACTCCTGCAATGTAAATAATTTAGCACTGGCTGTGGACCAAGAAGTATTTTAAGTGCTCTCTACATACTGTTTAATTCCCATAACAAACCCTCTGAGGTAGTTATTATTACCTCCATTTACAGAGTGAGCCAATGAAGCTTAGGGATGTAAGCAACATATCCAAGATCTCAGAGAGGAGGTGAAGCCCTGTTGTATACCCAACCCATCTGATTACAGGGCCTATACTGCTAAGGTATGTTGCCTGCCAGGGCCTGTGAAAAACAGCATGATTCCACTGGGAGAACACTGTAGAGACTGTTCTTCCCAAACCAGTGAAGTCAATGAAGAATGCTATTTATAGCAGCACCCAGGAAATAGACAAAGTCTATGTGGTGGCTCAGACAGTAAAGCATCTGCCTACAATGCAGGAAACCTGGGTTCAATCCCTGGGTTGGGAAGATCCCCTGGAGAAGGAAATGGCAACCCACTCCAGTACTCTTGCCTGGAGAATCCCATGGATGGAGGAGCCTCGTAGGCTACAGTCCCTGGGGTCGCAAAGAGTCAGACATGACTGAGCAACTTGACTTCACATCACATCACATGTACTACACATGTCTGTGCACAATCCAGAAAGCAAAACCCAAAGTTTCTTTGTGAAATATCAGGTTGGAAGTATGATATTGAAAGTATGAAAAAAGTATCTTTTCACTGATGCCATATGAGTGGAATATAGTTTTCCCTAAACATTAAAAATGTTTTGCTGCCATTAAGGCACATGAAATATTATTCATGACTAAGTGATGGGTTGTGATGGATATAGATTCCTAAAAACATGTAAAAATAAAAACTTGAGTTGTAAAACACATTAAAATATATCTGAAGGGGTTTCACTATACCAAGGACCATTTAGCACTATATACTGTAATTTCATGAAAACAGTTCAAAATAAGACATTCAAAACTTGTAGTAATGAATTGCCCTTTAACTTTCAAACCTTACTGATGGTGTATATCATGTTTTGTCATCATTCCTGCTTTCACTAGGAATTCTAACTTGTTCTGAGGCGACTGCCAGCACCTATCTGGAAGAACTTTGGTTATTGTCAGAGCCTAGCATGTTCTAGTTGGAGAAGGCAATGGCACCCCACTCCAGTACTCTTGCCTGGAAAATCCCATGGATGGAGGAGCCTGGTAGGCTGCGGTCCATGGGGTCACAGAGTCGGACACGACTGAGCGACTTCCCTTTCACTTTTTACTTTCATGCATTGGAGAAGGAAATGGCAACCCACTCCGTGTTCTTGCCTGGAGAATCCCAGGGACTGGGGAGCCTGGTGGGCTTCTGTCTATGGGGTCGCACAGAGTCAGACACGACTGAAGCGACTTAGCATCGGCAGCAGCAGCATGTTCTAGTACACTTTAAGTAGCACATACATATTTGAGGAGGTAATAAATTTCCATTAAGGCAGAGTTAAAAATTCAAGTTTTAAAAAGAATTGAGGCATATAATATCTTCATCCTATGGTTCCTTTCAAATAAACATCTTAACCATATCCAGCAACTTCAGTTTAGGCATATTAGACACATGGAGAAGAAAATGGCAACCCACTCCAGTATTCTTGCCTGGAGAATCCCAGAGACAGAGGAGCCTAGTGGGCTGCCGTCTATGGGGTTGCACACAGAGATGGACACAACTGAAGCAACTTAGCAGCAGCAGCAGCAGGAATGAATAAATTAAGGACTATAAGATCAATTCTAAATTACTCAATAAAAGCTTCTGGCTGTAATACTCGATTAATGACACTTCATTAAACAGATTAAAAATATACAATCAATTTAGCATATTTCCAAGTAGCCTTTTTTTTTTTTTTCCTTTCCAGGAATTTTTAAAAGGAGAATGTTAATATTACTTTATTTATATGTAGGAGAATTTTAGCTTCTTGTGTATTGAAACATTCAGTTCAGTCGCTCAGTCGTGTACAACTTTTTGTGTCCCCATGGACTGCAGCATGTCAGGCTTCCCTCTCCATCACCAACTCCCAGAGCTTGCTCAAACTCATGGCATCACCAACTTGATGGACATGAGTTTGAGCAAGCTCTAGGAGCTGATGATTGACAGGGAAGCCTGGTGTGCTGCAGTCTACGGGGTTGTACTGGAAATCAAAATAAACTTAATATATGAACATACATATTATACATCTCAAATACATCTTTTGACCATAATAAACATATAGTAGGATAAAATAAGATCTGATACGATGCATCTATATCATTCTACCATAACTTGCATTTAAAGAACACAAATTAACAGCTAAACTTTACAAAGAAACCACCAGGTAAGAGTCTACTGTCCAAAGTATCTGGCCTTCCAAATCCTAAACCAACATTTCACAACATCATTTTGCTTGCTTCAGCTTATTAAAGAAAAGCAAATAAATTATTTCCATGAGAAAATGAGAAGCATATTTACTGTGGTTGCATATGTGAGCCCAAGACAACCAACATATCTCAAGCAATATGAAACTAGTAATCTGTTTGCTATGTTTCCTAAAGTCCCTAAATAGTCCTTGAAGACAACATAGTGAGTTCACGCATTTTTAGGCATTGTATAAGCTGTGGAAAATGCACACTCTCAAAACTCATCAACTACTCATAAAAAAAACTAAGAAACAATTAAATCCTAAGCCTGTATCAGCTACAGCTATGATACAGCAGAAATCACAATATTCTTGTTTCTCATTATATCCCTGGTACTTATATTAGAACCTGACATATAATAGGCACTCTGCTTGGTTGGATCTGTATTCTGACTCTACCACTAGCTGTGAGATCCTGGAAAACTTACCCTGACTCTGTCTCTCCATCTGTAAATCAAAATGGGGTAGAATTGAACTTTTGTTTAACTAGTGTAGATGTTATTAGGCTGAGACTTCCTAATTAAAAAAAAATTTTTTGTCTAATCTCAACATTATGTTTATTCTTCTACAAGTTATAGAGATATTGTTTGGCAATAATTCATAATACAAGCAGAAATACAGACCTATAATAGTTGTTTACCAACTTTTACGCCACTCAATATTATCGTTTCCATTTAGGTGAATGCTCTCTTTTATTTACCTCATTAAGTGTGCGAGAAAAAGGTTCTTAAGTTCGAAGCATGGAGACACAGTTTATACAAATGCGAATGCAAACAATGGGTTTAAAGCAATCATATGGTACTCCAGCGCTTATGGAATAACCCATCATCTGCTCACCACACAAGTTCCTCACAAGAAGAAAATGCCTAGAAGTTACTGTGTCAATCAGCATACCGGAAAATAAAATGATAATGATATACTACTCAATGAAAGGAAAACTGAGCACATGTGTATGTATCCAGTAAAGATTTCCAAGACTAATCAAAGTACATAATCTTCTCTGGGCAGCAAAATAATTCCCTCTTCAAGACTTGTGGAATCTAGTGTTCTCAGCATGAGCCTAAGAATACTATAGCAAAAAGAAGATATTAAAGTGAAGAAAAGTAAATAAACATAAGTGAAAAATAACTGCTACATAGAAATCTCTTTCTAGACAAGTAAATTCATAAGCAAGCACAGTTGTCCATGTATTTGAGATTTGTTAAGAACAGCGACTTATATAGAAATGCATTTTTAAAGCCCTTTGTTCTTTCATTATTTTCATATTGACATTTTTTCAAATATGGTTTTTCATAATTTCTGGTATCATTTTAATAATACATCTAATCATGGATATCAATGCATAGTAAAGATATATTTATTATAGTAGCATTGATGTGCTAACTGCCGTTAGTCAGTCACAAAGCTATGTCTGACTATTTGCTGTCCCACTGGCTGCAGGATGCCAGATTTCCGTCGTTCATTATCTCCTGGACTTTGCTTAAATTAATGTCCATTTCGTTAGTGATGCTATCTAACCATCTCATCCTCTGCCTCCCACTTTTCCTTTTGCCTTCAAAATTCCCCAGCATCAGAGTCTTTTCCAGTGATTCGGCTCTTCGCATCAGGTGGCCAAAGTACTAGAGCTTCAGCATCAGTCCTTCCAATGAATATTCAGGGGTGATTTCCTTTAGGATTGTCTGGTTTGATATCCTTGCTGCCCAAGAATCTTCTCCACTACTACAATCTGAAAGCATCAGTTCTTCTGTGCTCAGACTTCATCATGGTCCAACTCTCACATCTGCACATGACTACTGGAAAGATCATAGCTTTGACTATACGAACCTTTGTCGGCAAAGTGATGTCTCTGCTTTTTAACACAATGTCTAGGTTTGTCATAGTTTTTCTTCCAAGGAGCAAGTGTCTCTTAATTTCATAGCTGCAGTCAGTTACCATCAGCACTGATTTTGCAGCCCAAGAAAGTAAAATCTGTCACTGTTTCCTCTTTTTCCCCTTCTATTTACCATAAAGTGATGGAATTGGATGCCATGATCTTAGTTTTTTGGATTCTGAGTTTTAAACCAGCTTTTTCACACTCCTTTCTCTAGTGACAAAAAAACCTCATCAAAAGGTTTTTTAGTTCCTCTTCATTTTCTGTCATTAGATTTACGTAAACTAGCATACTCATTGGAGAAGGAAATGGCAACCCACTCCAGTGTTCTTGCCTGGAGAATCCCAGGGATGGGGGAGCCTGGTGGGCTGCAGTCTATGGGGTCGCACAGAGTCGGACATGACTGAGCGACTTCACTTTCACTTTTCACTTTCATGCGCTGGAGAAGGAAATGGCAACCCACTCCAGTGTTCTTGCCTGGAGAATCCCAGGGCCAGGGGAGCCTGGTGGGCTGCCGTCTCTGGGGTCGCACAGAGTCGGACACGATTGAAGTGACTTAGCAGCAGCAGCAGCAGCATACTTGTAATATATAAACAAAGTTCAGCCAGCTGAAACAGATGAAAGCTATGATTATAAAAATTTAACAGGGATATCCTGGGTGGTCCAGTGGGTAAGAATCCTTCTGTCAATGCAGGGGACACGGGTTCGATCACTGGTCCTGGAAGATCTCACATGCTGCAGAGCATCTAAGTCCATGCAACACAACTCCTGAGCCTGAGAGACCTAGAGCCCGTGTCCTGCACTGCATGAGAAGCCTGTGCACCACAATGAAGAGCAGCCCAGCTCGCTGCAACCAGAGAAACCCCGTGTGCCACAACGAAGACCCAATGTAGCCCTCCTCCCCAAAAGTTAACAAATAGTATCATTCTTTGGGCAAAGATAGCTGAACTTTATTAAGAAAACAGAAAACAACCATTGCTTTCTCTAATGGTAGTGGGAAATGGATTACATATTTAAGAAAAATAATTTGTCTTGCAGGAAAACTAAATATGCATCGAGGATTTTTATTCATTTCTTTTAGTAGCTTTTATTAGGATTCCTATTTAACAACCAATGAATATTACAAGTAGAACCAAGAAATAAATCAGTATGAATACAGATTCTTTGGGGAATATCCTGCTGTCTTTTATATGATTATACAGGTAAGTAGATAAGGATAGAGTAACTTATATTGGAGAATAAGAAAAAAAAAAGTATTTGAAAGCAGTAGTAGTAATGTTCTACATCTAGCCATTCTTGAGCTTGCTGAGATCTATCATATCACACTTTCAAAAACACATTTGATTATTTCTGCATGTAATTTAAGCAATTATTTTCTTTAGTTATAAACTGTTGGAAGTATTATATGGATATATACATATGTATAATATATAAATTATTTGGTAAATCATCCTAAAAAACCTTTTCAAAATTACTTCTCTCGTGAAATTTTAGCATTCCTAAGCTGAAGAAGTTACTTTTGAAATAAAACAAATTCAGTGAATTGAGCATTTCAAACTCTTGACACAAGATCTTTAATGGCACCACATCTGTCCTCTTTAAGCTGCCATTTAGCTTTCGAGAGGGCAATGGGTCATAATATGCTGCAGTATGTCTTAGAGCTGCCTTCCTGCAAATTATTTTGCTAGAGATCTCATTTAATAAAGTGACATAACAACAACAACAAAACAGAGATGAAAACCACCTAGAAATAATGAGAGTAAGTCAAATATAAAAGCCCTATGAAATTTAGTCCTCTATAGTTTTACTTTTTTGCTGCTATCACAACACAGGTTCTGGACAACTGATAAAACTCTGGATACCATACCACAGTGGCCATTTGTTGGCACTTGGTATATGAGAAAGTAACAGTTGATTATAAGGAAAAGACTGAAAAAATTTGTAGCATACACATTTTTTTTCCTCCTCTTAAAGATGTCATTCTTTCCAGCTCTCTTGTAGGGTCTGTTAGCAAAATCCTGAAGCAAATTCTTTTCAAGTTGATAAAGGAAACTCTTGATTCTGACCTTATCTAGTGACAAGAATTTTAACATTATAACAACTCAGCCTGGGAAAAATAATGTCATTCAGGATGACACAGATTCTCCTTGACCAAAGGAGACACCCTTCTGAATCCTCTTTTTGAGGAGGCCTCATCTCTAGGCCTTCTCTTAGGCCTGCCTAGCCCAGCTGTAAAGAATTCTGCTAAGTTAATTAAGTAAGAATCTCCTCATTCTCGCTATCTGATCATACTGGCTTGTCTTCCACAAGAATTCTGTTAAGTTGGTTTACCAAGAATCCTCTTACCCTTGAGGTCTCAGTAATTTGCCATCCACTGAACACCCCTTGCTGCTTCTGCTGTAATTGGTCTCCCCTCCTTCCATAGTCATGGCACTAATCTCAGTAGTCCTGAATAAAGTCTTCTTACTATCTTCAAAAGCACAGAAAAATCTTATTTTCTTTAGCAAAGACACAGGACTTTCAAGAAGAAATTAATCCATCAGTCTATTCATTTCTCAGGATCTGCCCAACTTTTGTCTTTAGGGTAAAGTATAATACTATTTTATCTGTAGATGCAAGAGTTCAGACAGATAACAAGGAGTTAGGAGTAGTGTGAAAATAAGGAAACAAAAAAAGAAGTGGAATGTTGCAGTAAAATCAGAAGACAAAAGGGGTAAGAACTGTACGTAAACATGGCTTTTTGTTAATGTTTCAGGGTATGTTTAGAAAAACATGGCCCCATAAGACCAATAGAGGATCAGAAACATAAATGTCTGAAGGTTAATAGAAATGAGAGAGAAATTTTATATTGAGTGGAATACTACTCAGCCATAAAAAGAAATAAATAATGTCATTTGCAACAACATGGATAGATCTAGCAGTTATCATACTAAGTGAAGTAAGTCAGACAGAGACAGAGAAAAATATCATATGATAACATTTATATGTGGAATCTAAAATATGACACAAATGAATTTACCTACAAACAGAAATAGACTCACAGATGCACAGAACAGGCTTATGGTCGCCAAGGCAGAGAGTGGGTGGGGGAGGGGTGGACTGGGAGTTTGGGATTAGCAGATGCAAACTACTGACTATATACAGAACAGATAAACAACAAGGCCCTCCTGGGAACTATATTCAGTATCCTGTGATAAACTATAACAGAAGAGAATGTAAAAAAGAATGCATACAGGTACACGTCTGTGTGTATACAAGTGAAGTCGCTTAGTCGTGTCCGACTCTTTGCGACCCCATGGACTGTAGCCTACCAGGCTCTTAGGTCCATGGGATTTTCCAGGCAAGAGTGCTGGAGTGGATTGTCATTTCCTTCTCCAGGGGATCTTCCCGACCCACGGATTGAACCCGGGTCTCCCGAAAGAGTGCAGGCAGACGCTTTACCGTCTGAGCCACCAGGGAAATCTGCTGTGTGTGTGTATATATATATATAAATCATTTTTCTGTACAGCAGAAATTAATACAACACTGTAAATCAACTATACTTCAATAAAATAAATAAATTTTAAAAAAAGACATGGGGAAGACCAGCTGCGGAAATAACCAAAGGGAATTATGAACAACGTAGTAACTGGGGGTGCAAAGTCACATCCTTATAATGGTGGCAGCTACCAGTCCACCCTAGTTATTTCCAGGAAGGAACATGGGCCAGTGTGGTTACCTTAGCCGAGTTAAAAGCAAAGCAAAACCTGAATCTAGTTTCTCTGGAGGAGAAGAGACTAAATGTAATTTTAGTGTGTGGTCCCACAATTCAAACACTTACAGCTATATATCCACACAAAGGATACCCCCACAAAGAAATATGAATAAGAATAAACATGCTTGGAATCAGAGAACATAATTAAATGGAATTCCCCAAAGGTTTTGATGTTCTTCAACCTCAAAGTACTCAAGCTGATTTTCTTTAGAACCAATCGCCAGCTAAGTTTTTGCCCATGCCTCACATCCCCTCAGCCTCTTCTGGTTGTGAATCTTAACACACACACACCACATACACACATTTTCAAAAAAATGCTCAAAAAATGATTGCATGTGGACGGTGATGAATAACAATACCCCAAGGATTGATGGCATCACAGACTTGATGGACGTGAGTCTGAGTGAACTCTGGGAGTTGGTGATGAACAGGGAGGCCTGGAGTGCTGCAGTTCATGGGGTCGCAAAGAGTCGGACACGACTGAGCGACTGAACTGAACTGAAGGATGGAAAAACTTTAAATGCAGCTTTGTTCAGCCCAAATACCTGACCCCACTCTAGGCGCAACTAGCCCACACCAATAGCTAGTAAACAAGTGGACTGTACTCAGCATACTTGTCTTCCAACCATGAAGAATTATACAAGATGATAAACAAAAGCAGTAACCACAACAGAAAATCATTTTTTTCTGGTTTATCTAACATTTCGAAACAGAAGAATAACAAAAAGTAACAACAATGCAAGCAGAAAGAAATGAATGCACCAAAAACTCAACTTTGTAACTTGTTAGAAGAAAAGCAACATCCAAATAATTTGTTGGAGAAGGCAATGGCACCCCACTCCAGCACTCTTGCCTGGAAAATCCCATGGACGGAGGAGCCTGGTGGGCTGCAGTCCATGGGGCCGCTAAGAGTTGGACACGACTGAGCGACTTCACTTTCATGCACTGGAGAAGGAAATGGAAACCCACTCCAGTGTTCTTGCCTGGAGAATCCCAGGGACTGGGAAGCCTGGTGGGCTGCCATCTATGGGGTCGCACAGAGTCGGACACGACTGAAGCGACTTAGCAGCAGCAACAGTAGAAAGAGGTATGAAGACAGATAGGGATGTGGTGGAACTAAAATTGATCCTGCCATCACTGAAGCTCTCAGGGTAGAGGGCATCTATCTTGCTAAAATTAGACATGAAGAATTAGAAATTTGATTTCTCTGGCTCTGTGCATAAATGTACATAATATCAATCAGATTACGCCTATTCATGAACTGAGGTAGAATTTAGATCTATTGATTTAAATGGGTATGTGTGAATAACCAGCTGTTTTTGCTTCAATGATATCTCTGGGCCCTTTTAAGAAAACCATGTAAAGTGTAGGGTTTGGGAAAGTAATGGCAATTTCTCTCTTGATGGAAACGTATTTATTCTGGATTTGTCAACTTACTTCATTTAAAAAATCTTTTTTATTTAAAAACAATTTTTGGCCACTCTGAGCAGCATGTGGGATCTTAGCTCCCTGATCAGGGATGGAACCCAAGCCGCCTGCAATGGAAGTACAGTCTTAACCACGGGACCATCAGAGAAGTCCATTAACTTACTCCATTTCTGACTATAAAATATATAGATATATTTGTAACTGAAATGACTAGTCAGAGTGGGAAATACATTTGCAATATTAAAACACATTTTACTCATAAAGTCAAACTGCTGATTCTAGGATCCATATATTATTAATGCCTAAAAGTCAAGAGACACATGGTATGTGATTTTCCCACATCACAGAACCTTGTGGAAAGTTTTGGAAAAGGCCATATGGTTTTTCTTCTATTTACAAGCAGAAATGTGGTTTAACTGCTTCCCAGACACATTATTATTAACTCTGTCATTTTTTTCCCCCAAGGAGACGGCAATTTCAGCAATTTTCCCCCATCAAAATCCCCAATATGGTCAAATCTGAATCTGTCCTTCTGTCCTGCTTAACTTAATTTCATGGTCTCTTGTTCTAATTAGGGTTGAGGAATATCTTTCCACCAGAAAACAACTATAACTGAGAATATCTTCTGTCTCTTCTACCAGACAGTAATTCTTCCATGAGAGTTAATTTTTAACCTTTCTTCCCCAGATTCTAGTCTCTGTGGTTATTTCTACTGCTTGGCCATCTCTCCCTTCCCTACCCCACTACCATATTTACCATTAAAAGGTAGTCCAAACTGAAAGTAACAGATTGCAGAATCTATGTACTAGCTCAAAACACAGCTCCACTCTCTTACGGTAAGCTCATTTCTTTGAATCTCATTTCTCATTTGATCTTTTGACATATAATCATTGCTAAAGAGCCCAAATGGATAACATCACTTTGATTTTATAGAAACACTCTGAAATAATTTATGTTCTAAGTGCCCAGGAAAGGTATAATGGATACATGTAATTTTCTATTGGACAGTCCAATCCTTGGAACACATTCCCCTTTAAATCATATATAGTGAATGCACATTGGAAAAAATTTATAAAATATTACACATATTGGAAATATAAAGGATGAACAAAACAATTATTGTAAAAGTCAGAGAACTGAATCAAAGCTAGAAGTAATCTACCAGTGATTTCAGAACTTTATTTAAAGTTATCACAAAATGACAAAAGGCTTAATGTCAGTGTCTCTACTGGTTTTTTTTTTTTTTTTTAATCATGTATAGATAGTATAAGCCTATATCAAATGTTATCTATTGCATGGCCCAGAATATCCAGCTTCCCACAGGCCTCTGACTTCATATTCTATTCCTTTTGCCATAGGATCAACAGAGAGTCAAAACAATACAATAGTAGTAAGTCAAAAATTACTACCTAAGTTGGAGAAGACGCTTGAGAGTCCCTTGGACTGCAAGGAGATCCAACCAGTCCATTCTGAAGGAGATCAGTCCTGGGTGTTCTTTGGAAGGACTGATGCTGAAGCTGAAACTCTAGTACTTTGGCCATCTCATGCGAAGAGTTGACTCATTGGAAAAGACTCTGATGCTGGGAGGGATTAGGGGCAGGAGGAAAAGGGGACGACAGAGGGTGAGATGGCTGGATGGCATCACCAACTCGATGGACATGAGTTTGAGTGAACTCTGGGAGTTGGTGATGGACAGGGAAGCCTGGTATGCTGCGATTCATGGGGTTGCAAAGAGTCGGACACGACTGAGCGACTGAACTGAACTGAACTGAAGCTCCCTCTATTTCTAATGTTTTCCCCCTTGTATAGTCTACTTTTTCTTCTTCAGTCCCTGGGGAGGAAATACTCCTTTAGGATCTTCAATACTTTCTTTGCTCTCCCCTCTACTTGGACACATTTAAAATCTCAAATGGGGAGGGAGGTGGGAGGAAGGTTCAGGATGGGGAAAACATGTATACCTGTGGCGGATTCATGTCAATGTATGGCAAAACCAATACAATATTGTAAAGTAATTAGCCTCCAATTAAAACAAATAGATATTAAAAAAATAAACACTTTCACACATTCATATTCCCTTGAACACATATTTTTAACATTTAATAAGCACACACTTAATATTTCTTTGGTATTGCCTCTTCATTTACCTCCACACTTATTTACAGATTAAATCTAAATGCTCTGCTCCCAGGTCTCCATTTTCTTAACATTAAAAAACTTCTGCTCATGTCACTGAACTCATGAATGTAACCAATGTCATCTTTTCCCCTGAAATCAAAGGACCTTCTCAGTCCTTGTTTTCCTTTATTGTTTAGCAGTAGTGGAGACTGTTCTCCAAAGTTGGTATCTATGGTGATATCTTTCTCTTCCTCAATGACCTTATCCTCTTCTTTGGTACTACCTCATTTCTGCAAATGATTCCCACATCTCTATGCCTAATGGTGGTCTTCCCACCAAGCACTTGATCAGAACATCCCATAAAAAATCTGAACATCCCACCTCTCACTTGAAATCTGCTTGGTCCAAACTTAACACTTCCTTCTTAAAATGAACAACTCTTCTGTCCTATTTCTGTTGTTGTTGTTGTTTTTTAACCCAAGTTACTGAAGTTCAAAAATTTGGAATGCTTATTGAGTCAATTTTCCTACTTATAGCCTACTAAATAATATACTTGCTTTCTCTGCATGTTCTTTTCCATTCCACAGTGTTTCTGTACTTTAGGATCTATTATGTCTGTACCTATACTATTCAAAGGACCTTTTATTTGGTTTTCTCAAAGCTGTATCTCTACTTTCCCAGTGCAACTCACATTCTTCAGCACATCATATAAATGTGATCATTTTCATTATGTCATCCTCAGTTCAGTTCAGTCACTCAGTCGTGTCCGACTCTTTGCGACCCCATGAATCGCAGCATGCTGGGCCTACCTGTTCATTACCACCTCTCAGAGTTCACTCAGACTCACGTCCATCGAGTCCGTGATGCCATCCAGCCATCTCACCCTTGGTCGTCCCCTTCTCCTCCTGCCCCCAATCCCT
>SJYT01021992.1:177049-283665 GCA_006410635.1 Cephalophus harveyi | reverse complement strand
CATACAGATTTCTCAAGAGGCAGGTTAGGTGGTCTGGTATTCCCATCTCTTTCAGAATTTTCCACAGTTTATTGTGATCCACACAGTCAAAGGCTTTGGCATAGTCAATAAAGCAGAAATAGATGTTTTTCTGGAACTGTCTTGCTTTTTCCATGATCCAGCTACTTAACACAATTCTGGAATATAAACTCCTCATTCTCAGTAAGGTAATTCAATGCCTTTCACTTGGTTTTATATTATTTTTCAGTTCTATCTTCCCCTATTCTTCCACTCTGCCCTGCCACCACTGGCAATATTAACCATAGTTGCTTACTGTTCCTTTGGCAAAGCTCATGCTTTCTGAGGCTATGTCCCTGTTAATACATATGCTTCTACCTGCCAGATTTCCCCCTTTTCTGTTCATCCTCTTAAAAACTTCACCTCTACATGTCCAATCATTTCAAGATTCTTAAGTTTGTCAACTCTGACTCAATGTCTTCTAGGATCAGTCCAACTGAAAGTAACTTTTTCCTTCTGTACACTTTTCCAGCACCTAGCTTCCACAACTCACAGAGCCCTTATTATGTAGCACCATTTACTGCCCCGAACTGTAAGGATTTGAGCCCATGCATTCTCTCCCTCACTCTCTGCCCACATTAGATAGTAGATTTCTCAAAGTCAGGGTTAACTTTTCACAACTTGGAAATTCTACTGCATTTGGCATAGGGTTTTACACAATGTTGGAACTTAATTTAAATTAAGTTGAATGAATTCAGACCAAAAACAACTACATGCATAAAAATACAAAATATATAGAAACATAATTCCTCATCATTAGAAATTACTCTCTTCAACTCTGGAATTGACTAAAAGCCAAACAGAACTGGGTGACTTTGTACTACACAAATTCCCCATTACTCACATTTTAAAGAAAATTTAAAAACCCATATATTAATGTAGAATTTGGCTTACTTCCCACAGGAGGAACAAAACAGTTTCATTTTAATGTTCCCTCTGATCCTTAAGAGTCAGCAGTTTTTGATGTGCGTAAGTGGGAGAGAAGACAGAAAAGCATTGTCTTTTTAAAGTACTCTCTACAGAAACATCAATTTTATCTATAAAAATGGAAAACTGAAAGTGGAAAAACCGAAAATGGCAATGGTGGTAGTTTTCCCACTACGAAAACATGATTTCATATAATAAGTTTGATTTTAGAGCAATCACTCCCAGCAAAATAAAAATTAGGTATCAATTTTCTAATAGATGTATTTCTTTAGTTCAGTAAATGCCTATGTATTAAATATTCCTGATGAAAAAATAATATCAGAATCTAACATTTAAAATTATAGGTATCTGCTAATTTAGACTTCCTCAGTACTCTTGCCTGGAAAAATCCCATGGACAGAGGAGCATGGTAGGCTCCTACAGTCCATGGGGTCGCAAAGAACTGGACATGACTGAGCGACTTCACACACTCACTGACTCACTCATTATTTTAGCATTTGGATCACTGGAATTTTTTGAATATTAATACTCCTGAAAGTCAATCAACAATTTTAAAGCAAGTTGTATAGAAAAATAAGTCTTTTGTAGAAGAGAAAACATAAAACAATTCAGCATGGAACATCATGAAGAAATGGAATAGGTATTTTACTAAGAAGGAATTCCACCCTGCAGATAATGAACAATCTTCTTATAACAAGTGGGTAGTACATGAGGGTTATAATTAAAAATGTTACTTTGCATAGTTATGATCTGATACAAACACTGTTGGAAAATTCACAGAGTTCCCCACATACAGCTACAGATTGTTGTAGTTGAAACTAAACAGAAAAAAATGCTTTATGAAAGGTGAGAGTAAGATTAGATTACCATATAGACAAGGAAAATAGAAGAGACAGTGAAAGCACTTAAATAGGAAATAAGAGCTGAGGTCTGTTTACCAAGTTCTTGTATAAACAGGTAACTGAAATTTATTAAGTACAATCTAATCACACTAGGACCACAGGGAGGCCTGGCATGCTGCAATTCATGGGGCTGCAAAGAGTCGGACACGAGTGAGCGACTGAACTGAACTGAACAAAGAATGTTTCTATAGCAAAAGGAATAAACAGCTATGAGCAAGATAGATGTCAGAAGGATGTTTTAATTTAGATCACATGCTAAATGTTAATAATTCAAGGCATGGGGCAGTTGTTTACATCGGTCTCTTCATTTCAGAATAGAAACCTGCATTATTGTCAAGGTCTGTATTTTATCAGTCCTGTCTTAGAGGCATCTTACTCGATTATGTACAAGAAACCAAACACAACTTATACAATAGATTAGAGAAAGATCACATATGTTGATCCATAAACTGTAACATCATTTACTATTGCTAAATATAAACCTCAAATCCTATCCAAGTCTATAAACTACTTAATTTATTGTTACCAGATAAGGGAAATATCATTTGAATAAATGCATTTTTTTCAAAAGCAATTTGCAGCATGTTTATGAAGAAACTGTCTGGGATTTCATAAATGTGACTTTGAGTTAAATATTGATTTTATGATTTGGCCAGTCATTTAAAATAAATAATCTCATAAGTCAGGTTTAAATCATGTGGTGCCCCATTGTCTTTTTCATTTTTGAGGTATGGTCAGAGAGTTCAGAGAGCCCTTTTCTCACTAATCCAGTACAATGTGCTGAAAACAGCCAGCTGCCCAACCACTTAACAAAAATAAAAGTGACAGTCAAGGGACTGCTACTGGATGAATAAAGGTTCAACGTACTATCATTTAGTATGTATATTAAGAACTTGGGGCTGGTGCACTGAGACGACCCAGAGGGATGGTACGGAGAGAGGGGGGTTCAGGATGGGGAACACATGTATACCTGTGGCGGATTCATGTTGATGTATGGCAAAACCAATACAATACTGTAAAGTAATTAACCTCCAAATAAAAGAAATAAATTTACATTTAAAAAAAGAGTATTATATCATTCTATTATTGATTCTATCAATCAATTCTATTAATCAAAGAAAAGAAGGAAGGAAGGATTAGAGGGAGGAAGGGAGGAAGTCAAACAAAAAAATCCTGATTCCTGTCTTCAGTGCACTTACAGCGATAAGTTTAAGGTCTTAAGTCCAATCCTTTTCTTAGCAATGTTACACAAAGACGCTCAACTTGGGCATATACAAAACTGTGTCTCCTGCATAGGTATGCCCCCTTGCAACTCCTAATTCCCTTTTCCTGCTCCATTTTTCTTCAAAACACTTACTGCTGTCAGACATATTATATACTTTATTTA
Source organism: Cephalophus harveyi (assembly GCA_006410635.1). Lineage (NCBI taxonomy): Eukaryota > Metazoa > Chordata > Mammalia > Artiodactyla > Bovidae > Cephalophus > Cephalophus harveyi. The sequence continues at coordinate 280,392 of SJYT01021992.1, read as the reverse complement.
TCTGCTTCTGCTCTGTCTCCTCACCTCTAGACTATAAACTCCTGAGAAGCACAGACTCTTTTCAGTTTTGTTCACTGCTGTGTATCCAGTGTCTGGCACTTAACAGGTGCTCTCTAAATATTTAATAAATAAATGAGGAGACCATTACTTTTTTTTGTTTTTTCTAGACTTCTGGTGCATTTTCTAAGACACAATTGCATTTTTTTCCATCAAGCTTTGTTCTTATACACACAGCAGCCTCGGCTACAATGTGATTCCACTTACTAGCTGTGATAATGGGTGAGTTATTCATTTCTCTGAACTTGTTCACAGAACAAGGATCACAGAAGTATCTGTGGGTTGTTGCGAGAGATGAATGAGAGAATTCACATGATGTACTTAATTGGTGCTTGACACATAAACAGTGTTTAATATATTTTAGTGCTACTTGTTGTTACAACTATTAAATTGCTTTCTTCTGTTGCAAACAGCTTACTGATCCGTAAATCATCTTATAGTTAATGACACTGGGGACATTTAGATTCAAGAGCTAAGGTTACATGCAGCTGAGTCTCCTGAACAAAAGCTACTTCTTGTGGGCGCTGCTTTCAGGAAGCATTAATCCTCTTGTTCCATACTGTATTTTAATTAATTTATTATNCTTTCTTCTGTTGCAAACAGCTTACTGATCCGTAAATCATCTTATAGTTAATGACACTGGGGACATTTAGATTCAAGAGCTAAGGTTACATGCAGCTGAGTCTCCTGAACAAAAGCTACTTCCTGTGGGCGCTGCTTTCAGGAAGCATTAATCCTCTTGTTCCATACTGTATTTTAATTAATTTATTATGTTCAGTGTTCTCTGCTACACTGTCTGTTTTTTAGAGTATAAAATCTCTGTATTCTATCACAAAGCAGGCACTCTATAGATGTTTGTCCAATGGATGAATTACTGTAAAGAAATGATTCCATTACTTGTAGTCACATCAATCACATCACACGTGCACTATCATTACTTCTTGAAAATTACATTTCTCAATAGATGGTAGAGATCTAGAGAGCAGAGTGGAGGTTTTAGTGTTGGAGAGTGATGCAGAGCAGTGTGGATGAGAATAAAAGCAATGGCATTCAGTGATGTACTGTGAATAAAAAGTGCTCAGAAGATCAGTACAAAACCAGTTCTTATGCTCTCATAAATGGTTACTCTATTTCAATAGTAATGATCTAATTTCCATCCATCTTACTTTACAGAAGTGTGACTACTCAGGGAGAAATTCTAATAAAAAAATACTTGATAAAGTTGAAAAGAACAGTTATTTGAAATGAGGACTGTGGAATAGGGACATGGCACATCAAGGCTGTATATTGTCACCCTGCTTATTTAACTTACATGTAGAGTACATGATGAGAAATCCTGGGCTGGATGAAGCACAAGCTGGAATCAAGATTTCTGGGAAAAATATTAATAATCTTAGACGTTCAGATGACACCACCCTTATGACAGAAAGTCAAGTGGAACTAAAGAGCCTCTTGATGAACGTGAAAGAGGAGAGTGAAAAAGTTGGCTTAAAACTCCACATTCAGAAAACTAAGATCATGGCATCTGGTCCCATCACTTCATAACAAACATATGGGGAAACAGTGGAAACAGTGGCAGACTTTATTTCATGGGGCTCCAAAATCACTGCAGATGGTGATTGCAGCCATGAAATTAAAAGACACTTGCTCCTTGGAAGAAAAGCTATGACCAACCTAGACAGCATATTAAAAAGCAAAGACATCACTTTGCCAACAAAGGTCTGTCTAATCAAAGCTATAGTTTTTCCAGTAGTCATGTACGGAAGTGAGAGTTGGACTATAAAGAAAGCTGAGCACTGAAGAATTGATGCTTTTGAGCTGTGGTGTTGGAGAAGACTCTTGAGAGTCCCTTGGACTGCAAGGAGATCCAGCCAGTCCATCCTAAAGGAAATCAGTCCTGGGTGTTCACTGGAAGGACTGATGTTGAAGCTGAAACTCCAATACTTTGGCCACCTCATGCGAAAAGCTGAGTCATCTGAAAAGACCCTGATGCTAGGAGATTGAACGTGGGAAGAGAAGGGGACGACAGAGGATGAGATGGTTGGATGGCATCACCAACTCAATGGACATGAATTTGAGTAGCTCTGGGAACTGATGATAGACAGGAAGGCCTGGTGTGCTGCAGACCATGGGGTTGCAAAGAGTCAGACACGACTGAGTGACTGAACTCAACTGAACACAGCTTGAGGTTTGACCACGTGCAAGAATCAGTGAGAGGTTAGGAAATCCAGAGGTATGTAACCTCAGAGCAAAAATACTTTCAAAGAACTTATGTTAATAGTCATCCAAATGCAGAATATTTAATAGTGCTAAAACCTGTATTCAAATGATAAAAATATATAGTGCTTTACATAGGCTAGTAAACAGCAAAATGTGTACCTCTGGAAACAGAAAGAAACTTGAGACTGGCAGATTGTATGGTTAAATCAGCCATTTAGCATGTATTCAAAATAAGAGATCAGAGAGAAAAAAACCCCAGTATTCCAAGGCTTCTATGTCTATAACTCTCACATATTGTGAATGTATCTCTTTGAGTAAAGCTCCTCATTAGGAAGGTACTTACATTAGGCCGCAGTCTGGCTGCCAGATCATAATACTTCTCAGCTGCTTCGTTGAGGCTAGCCTGTCTGTTAAAGAGAATAACATCAAACTATATTAGTTATTTCAAAATTTCAGACTGATGAACAGACTCATTATAACCCCAAATAATATTAACTTAAAAAAAAATCATAAAGTGAAAGTGCAAGTCACTCAGTCGTGTCCGACTCTTTGTGACCCCGTGGACTTTACAGTCCAGGCCAGAATACCGGTATGGGTAGCCTTTCCCTTCTCCAGGGGATTTTCCCAACCCTGGGATCGAACCTAGGTCTCCTACATTGCAAGCAGATTCATTACCAGCTGAGCCACAAGCCATATCAATCAAATAATAAGCTGACTAAGCAGAAAAAGTGGAGAAGGAAATGGCAACCCACTCCAGTGTTCTTGCCTGGAGAATCCCAGGGATGGGGGAGCCTGGTGGGCTGCCATCTATGGGGTCGCACAGAGTCGGACACGACTGAAGCGACTTAGTAGTAGTAGTAGTAGCAAGCAGAAAAAGATAATTAAAAATTGAATGCATGCAATGTACATCTGGAGCTTCCAGGGTGGCTCAGCAGTAAAAGAATCTGCCTGCAATTCAGGAGATGTGAGTTCAATCTCTGTATTGGGAATTTCCTTCGAGAAGGAAGTGGAAACCCACTCCAGTATTCTTAACCCAAGGACAGAGGATCCTGGAGGGCTACAGTCCATGGGGTCACAGAAAGAGTCAGATATGACTCAGAGACTAAACAACAAATAATGTACTTTGTCATGATCTTTTAGGCATTGTAAATAATATCTCAGTATCTCAGCCTAATCCTATTCAGCAGATATTACTGTAAATTTACACATTAGAAATTAGAAATGTCTTTTATCTTTTCCAAGAGAAACAAGATAATATGTTACAGGGTTGAGATTCTCCTGCTTCAATACGATGTCCCAGAAAAACCCTTACTTTTAAAAATAAATTGTCAAGATTACTACCTAGCTGTTTTTGTTTTATGAAAATCATAAATGTTTGCAGTTTTGTTTTTTTTTTTAATCTGTATCTATCTATAAAGTTACTTTCTTTTCAAGTCAGGAGAAGAAACTTTCAATGTCTGTAGTCTACCCAAAAAAAAAAAAAATAGTCAGCCTCTCCCTCTTTTTGTTCTCTGGCCACAAGAGTAGGCATGTGATGCAGCTTCAGCTAAAGGGACATTCTTGCTTAGGACCTCGATTCCTGAGCAAATGGCTGTAAGATGAAGAAACAGAATTGCTCACAATGGTGGAGGCAACAGGGCCATGTCCTTTCAGACTCTTCCTGTAAAGATTTGTTATTGGATGTCCCGCTTCTTTCCAGGAAGAGCCTGGGGCTACCTTATTTCCTGCTGATTCAGGCTTCCAGCCTGTGTTGAATTCTGCAGTTTCCACAGCCTTCAAATAGCAACAGTTTTTCTTAATTACTAGAAAATACCATGACTGTCACAGTTGACTGACACAAATAACATGTACACTAAACTTTATAGGTAAGTTTGTGCATTGTCTATTCTTGCAATTCACAGCAAACTCGTTGCTTCAGCCAACTGGTTAACAGAAGAAATCAAATGTCTTGAGCTTCCAGGAAGTCCAATCAATAAGCCATCAAACCATGGTATGTTTGGGACTTCCCTGGCAGTCCTGTGTTTAAGACTGCACCTCGAAGCAGGGCGCATGGGTTCAATCCCTGGTACAGGGACCTAAGAGATCACATCCCACATGGTGCAAATAAATAAAAAAAATATTAAAAACAAACAAATAGAAAACAATATGTTTTATGATCATGCCATGCTGCTTTCAGAAAACCTTCCAGAATAGTAGGATAATAAGAGTTAGAAGCCCTTGCAGGTTGCCCTGCAGTCTGGTGAGCATATTTGTGGGGAAAAAAGAAACACTATAGAAAAAAGACAAATTCAGCTTTAGATATATATATGTACAGCACAGTTATAACATGAACAATAGTAGTTAATGCCTTGAGGTCCTGCAATTAAATGGTGTTCTGTTGAAACTGTGACATGAAGAAGCTTTTGAGATAAGAAGATTGCAAAGAGGCCAGAAATAAAGAAAAGAAACAAAAATTAACCTTTTCAACTAGAAAGCCACTACTCTCTTTAAAAGAGAAGGCATACTGGGCATGCCTATAAAATTGAATTTGCACTTTGGTCAGGCCACATAAAAACTATAAAGACATATACCATGCAACCATAAAAATTATGGGAATAAGTGAAGACAACATTTCTCCAGAGAGCAGGACATATTTTTCTAATTTTTAAAGGAAAAATAATTAGAAACATTGCTATTTTTAATGGGGTTATGAGAAAGTAAAAACCCTTGACTTAAGACTCTACTGGACTCACGACATGTTACAACGTGCTGCTGCAATTTATATTCTCATAAACATTGAAGTTCAATTTCAGTATGTCACGAAAAGTGCTTTAGTCTGGTATGAAACTGTAAAAATTCTCTCGCTAGGGTATTTAATGAAGGTTCCCTCAACCAAATTATAAGATCACTTTGGTTCAGATTCATTTGGAAATTTGAACCAGAATTCATTAGGTCATGCCCTGGAAAGGTTTTCTCCAGAGCAAAATAAATGGCATGGAGGTAGGAAATTAGAGTAACTTAATACTATAAAGAAGTAGGTCACTTTGAAGCAAGATAAACCAGTGTATGTCAAATATAGAAAGTATGGCTATCATTAATATTTATCTTATGGACATTCAAAGTCATGAGGAAGATAAGGATCAAAAGTGGAACTAAGGAATTATCTGGGTAAAATGCCTTTAAAATAATAATCGATGCAACTGAAAAAAGATTTCTCCCCCTAAAAGGGTTATCAGTCTATCAAGCCTTCCCTGTCTTCAGTCTTTTGAATTTGCAAAGGAAAAATCTAGTTTAGATGACTTAGTCTATTAAGCCAGAAGTAGAATTAATGATATTCCATTTAATAAAAATATAAATAGTAGAGATTATTATATTTGCTATATAATTGTGAAAATTAATTTTGACTCTTGGACTTTGCTTCTAATATTAAATGGCTTTTACTGACTAGTTATCAGGCATTTATGGCAACACATGTAAAACTGTGGGAAAAACAGCTGTATCAGCTCTACCCACTCAATCTTCATGTATATGCTTGTTATACTCTCTACATGGAGAAGGCAATGGCACCCCACTCCAGTACTCTTGCCTGGAAAATCCCATGGATGGAGGAGCCTGGTGGGCTGCAGTCCATGGGGTCACTAAGAGTCGGACACGACTGAGCGACTTCCCTTTCACTTTTCCCTTTCATGCACTGGAGAAGGAAATGGCAACCCACTCCAGTGTTCTTGCCTGGAGAATCCCAGGGATGGGGGAACCTGGTGGGCTGCCGTCTATGGGGTCACACAGAGTCGGACACGACTGAAGTGACTTAGCAGCAGCAGCATACTCTCTACAAGGAAAACTCATGAGGAGCTGTCCAATGTCTACTTTATGGCGTAAGCTATACTGCATACTCCCCTCTGCAAGAAGCATCTGGGGAGTACTTAATAAATCTTAATTGCTAAAATGATTGAATCATTAATCAACATTTGAAAATTGAGGAAATTAGCAATATTCTGCTAATTGCTTAGGGGATCCTAGTAAATATTGTCTAGAAACTTAACCACTGTTGTTAATGACTGATTACAGGACTCAGGTTCCCAGGATTACTGGGATCAAACTATTTAAAGAAGCTGATAAAATATATTTTTCCAGTATACCCATATTTTTTCTTTGTTCAGTCTTTCTTTTCTGGGACACTAAATTCTCTATCATTTATAAAATTCCATGAACTGATTACTGCATTTGCCAGTTACATCAGTACCATGAACTGACTGCTATTATTAACCACATTTCAAAGATGATTAAAATTAGGTTTAGAGAAGTTGACATCCCCCAAGTTAACACAGCTGGTAAATGGTTGAGCTCGAAATCAAGGACTCTAAAGTAAAATATCTGAACCACAAGATCAGGCAGATATCTCTGTAAGCATCAGATATATCAGAAGGACATGTGATACACTGTTCTGTGGCAGAAGACCTCACTAGTTTCCACATCAAATACTAAGAAAGGAATAAAACATGTTATTTGATTATTATGATTTAAAAGCAATGATTTAAATATAAGAAATGAGATTCAAAACAGTGAAAATATGGAGAACATTTGCAATGACAGGTTTTACTTCCTGCGTGACCCTAGCTCCCAAATTACCAGACCCAGTTGAACAAAGATAGTTTGAGAATGGTGAAATGCATGATATGATGCTTTGCACTATGAACCTCACCCTCTCCCAAAAATGGGGGAGGCAAGGAACTAGGGAATGAGAAAAAGCAAGAACAGTGTTTGGATACTCACTCTCTTAACCCCACGATCTCCTATTTTTGGCAGCAGGGCTGTGTGAGATCACAATTAGACAGAAAATGGAACCTTAAGTTTCCCATTATGTCCAAGTAGAAGACTCAGAATGTGTAACAGGGAAAGCAGTTGGCTCTGCCAAGAGATCTCCAAGGCCATATGCAGACACCCTTGTATTCTGGCCACAGTACAATTTAAAAGTCAGGAATGAGATAGGAAGAAAAATTACTCTTACCTGAAAAGTACCCCAAGTCCAGATGGGTGACTGTCCTCATCTAACACGTCACCTTGAGTCAGCATTATATCCCCTGTGCATGGGTTCTCAGATTTGTCCAACTCTTTGTGACCCCATGGACAGCAGCCCACCAAACTCTTTTGTCCATGGAATTTTTCAGGCAAGAATACTAGAGTGAGTTGTCATTTCCTCCTCCAAGGGATATTCCCCACCCAGGGACTGAACCCCCGTCTCCTGAGTCCCCTGCATTGGCAGGCGGATTCTTTACCATCGAGCCACCAGGGAAGTACATTATGTCCCTTATCTAGAGAATAAAGAGTTAATCACTATGCCAACAATAGACATCAACTGCAGACTCATACAGAGACTTCTTTCTTATTATTAACTCCTGCCCATCACATATGTAAGGCCCTCTTTCTCTGACCTGGGGCCTCTTGGGGCCAGAAAAGATAGGAGGTAGAAAAAGCCAGACGGTATTTGTAAACTCAACTATGAAGTAAACCTTGACTTCTGAAGAAATCACTGGATTGGGCTAATTGTATTTTTGGTCTTTAGATTCAGTTTTTCTGCCATCAGTGAAAAGTTAGGCTCAGAGTTGAAACAGTAACAAAAGTCACAAACAAATGTCATCATTTGATTAGTACGGAATTCTATTTTTGCACAAGGGACTATGAAGCTTACATGTTAAAAATACAGAAATTTCGTATTACTAATTCTTCTCTCTGATATTATTTTATGACAGAAAAGTGTCTTTTAGAACACAGGTTTAGGACTCAATATTCTGATATGTATAAAAGAAATCTGGGGATCAATTATGTTATAAAACAACAACTTAACATCTACTGTAAAATGTTTGAGGAGAATCTAATTAAGGAATTATTTACAATTACCTACATTTTTATGTATTCTGTGAAAGTTGGTAAATTTAAAATGATTTCTTTGAGAATACAGAAAATAAAAACTCAAGTAGCATTTAGAAGACTCTCTTTAACTACAATTATTAATGCTTGTGAGTGGCCAATTTTGAGTTAAAATTATTAAATGTGGATAATAATCACTATTTGACTCATATAAAAGATAATATTTTTATTAAAGTCTTGGTGATCATGTTCAAGAATAAATTATGAGCATTTTTTTAAACTAGAGAGCTGTTTGTTCCCTGTACCATGGAAGTAGAGTGAAACAGAAGCTGAGGTTTCCTGGGTTTGTGCCAACTTGCTAAACTTACATTTAGCTTTAAGTTACTCAAAGCAGAGCCACATTTTAATTCTAGTTGATCACAGTATGGTAGGAATAGATGTAGAACTGAAATAAACAAGGATATAAAAATGTATGGAAAATCTTAAAATAGCAAAATCAGAGTCACATATATGTAAAAACAATGGAGCAGAAAAAAATCCTTGCAATGAAACTCCTAGAATTAACTGTTAATGATCATCAAGGATTCTCAAATGAAAACTCTCAGTCAAGAAACCAAAAGTGGCCTCACGGTCTGTAGGCATCCATCTCAATATTAAACATCAAGGAGAGAGAGGCAAAGCAGAAATGTAGCAGTAACAGAAGAAAAGACTTTGTTGATGTTTTAGTTTTACAAAATAATTCCTTAAAGTTAGACATTTCTTGATGTCCCATAAGAGTGTCAGCCCATTCTTTAATGGGCTCAAATCTTTCAGGGCTTCTAAGGACATGTTAAGCCTGTATCTGTAAAGATTACATCATAAAAAGAGAGGAAATGAGGAAATGTGTATTAGTAATGTCCACTATAATGTCCACTATAATATAATGTCCATAGAGTACTTATATTCAAGGTGTAATGTTTGGGTGAAGAGACTGGGTTGAGAGGGATGACAAAAGGACAGGCAAGCTAGAACTTCCTTATAGGAGAGGTCCAAGAACCAACATCATAAGCATCACCGGGGACTTTCTTTGGAAGGGTAAAACCTCAAGTACCACCTACCCATCCTAACTAGGACATGCGGTGTAACAAGATCTCTGGTGATTCATGATTCACACATACTTTAATATCTGAAAGGCATGGAGCAGGAAGATGCCTACCTTCCTTCAAACTCATCTGCTATGCCTCTTTTAACAGTTATTATTTTTTTTTAATTTCTTGGCCCTATTAATTTATTTATTTTTCACTTTTTGGCTGTGAGGCATGTGTGATCTCAGTTCCCTGATCATGGACTGAACCTGTGAACTCTGTGATGGAAGCATGGAGTCTTAACCACTGGACCAGCAGGGGAGTCCCTGCCATGCCCTTTTGCTTTAAAGACCTTACAAGCCATTACAACCTAGTTGAAACCAGCCCCTCTTGACCAAAATTGGTCAGAAAAGTACAATTTATAAATGGAAAACCCAGTAACTTTTCAAGTGGTCTTTGATAATTTGCTAAGGTATTAAAGAAGAAAGCATATGACCCAGAGGGCCTTGGAGATATTTCCAACATCCAACATATGTGTGCATGTATGAGTGCGTATTTATTCATAATCTGCTCTGAGAAAATAATCTGACTTTGTTCCTTTATCCCTTAAGAACTTCAATTTTATGTCACTTCCAGTAAAATTATTTGAGAATGAAAACCAAAAGATAACAATTTTTTCTCAAATATTCACTCTGCTCTCTAAAAATTAGGGAAACACTGGCAACCCGTTGGTACAGTGTAGTCCTGCCTTTCTTACTACCTTAGGAAGCAGTGACAACTTGGACCCTTAGACCTGGAAAAAAGGAAACTGCAGTTATCCCAGCAGTATGACACTATCCCAGGATGATATGTCTAAAAACTTAACATCTCCAAGTACAAACTTGGAGTTCACTCTCCTATGACTATAAATCTATTTTATAAAATGTATCATAAAGGGTAATTTAATAATATTGGAAGGATCTTACTATTTAGGATTTGCATATTTGAAAATCTGTTACTCCCTGCAAATCCTTTTCCATCAGTAAATTCAAGAGTCACAGCTTCTAGGTAATTGCTCAGTTATAAAGATGTGAGGGAGCCAAAGGGACAGTGAAAATAGTATTAAACCTGGCCAGAATATGCTAAGCATAAATCCCAGCTTTACCAAGCGTGAGAAATAACAACTAACATTGAGCTTCAGCATCTTCATCTGTAAAATGGGAATATAAGTATCTTCTTCATATATGTGCAATTATAATTAAGAAGGTGATACATAAACTGTAAAATATAGTCCAGGTAGACAGGAGGTATTTAAATAAATGCTACTTTTGTTCCTTCATTACCCTATAAGTGGATTAAAAAAAAAGAAAAAAAGCTTTTCATCACAGCCCATGGATGCTGAGAATAAGTTAAATTTGTTTTCAGCATCTCAGTACTTCCTCTCAGGTGTCAAATATCCTTGTGTGCTTTCAAGCTTCTAGTTCTGGGAGAACGCTGAATAAATCCATTCATACAAAATGCTTCTAACAGAATAATTGATTCAATACTTTCCTTTCACAACTCTATAGACATAGCTCTACTGAGTTTTAGTATTTTAAATTCCTTTGATATTTTCCTTTGATGATAACCAATCTTTTTTTTTTTTTTTAAATGCTCTCATCTGGAAACATCCAGTACTTTTTCCTTTTCCATTTTATTTGAAGTACTAAAAATGTCAACACGTGTAGTCAATGTTCTAATATTATGTGAGGCCTTCAACATCTGTGATCACTCTTCCTGGAAATATATTTAGTAATTAGCCAAAATGTGGATCCTGTCTTCCCAAACAAGGCAAAAGCCAGAAATTCCCTCATCTTCCAGCTTTCTTCCAGCCAAATTATCAGCACAAAATTCAAGTTCCATCAATCAGATGCAACCTTGTGAGAGTCAAAGTCAGAAGTAAGCATAATGGGCTGGGGGTGGGAGGGTTGGGGGAGGGCAGCTGCACCCAGAAGAATCATCTCATGAATGTGGTGCTTGCCCTTCTTGGTTCCTTGTGGGTGATGATGACAGACCTCTGGATTCTAAAATCTGCTGTGCTGCAAGGAAAGGTAGGTGGTGGAAATTATTTCTGGTTATGTAGAGTACTCTCAATCCTGTCAGAAGAGCCTGTGGACTGTAGAATTCTCTACAATAAATCCTGTTTCTGTTTAAACTGGCAAGAGTGGATTCTTTAGTGAGCAACTAAAAACAGTGACTCAAAAAAGAAGATAAGTTTAGGAGTAGATCTCTTTTCATTAATTTGACTTTTAATATGATGATTAAAGACCTTCATCCTATCTTGGAAATATTCTCTATCTGTTGATAATTGTTTATCTGCTCTAGGTTCTCCTTCAAAAAATTTCAATTTACATTAACATCTATATAACAAATACAATTATATGTGTATATATGCCATATATGGGCTTCTCTGGTCCCTCAGATGATAAAATATCTGCCTGCAATGCAGAAGCCCCAGGTTCAGTGCCTGGGGTGGAAATATCCCCTGGAGAAAGGAATGGTTATCCACTCTGGTATTTTTGACTAGAGAATTCTGTGGACCGAGGACCTTGGGGGGCTACAATCTATGGAGGTGCAAAGAGTTGGACACAGCTGAGAGACTAGCACTTTACTTTTTCATTTTTGTGCCACATATAATAGCATATAATTATATACACATATTTATATATGCAGACAAATGTATCACATATTACATGTGTACATGTACATGTATACATATTACAGGTATATAGGTAGTATATAAACACTACCTATATACTATACATGTATATATAACTATATATACACAGTTGTATGCTATATGTAATTACACAAATATATATATGTATATAACTACTGTGTATATATCATTCTCATTCTATCCTCCAAGCTTTTATCCTTTCAGTCATCATTTTCATATCTTCAGTGTTTTTCATTAAGTTCTGGGAAAATATAATTTCTATTTAAATTATCTATCTCTGAATTTTACATTGCCTCCACCGTAGTTATAAATTCAGAGATCCTATTAATCACTGAGTAAATTTTTCTGACGTTATATGACCCCTCTTTTCAACGTCCTATTTTATTTTCACAGATACATTCATTTTGGACAGGTTAGATTACACTTCAATAATAGACACATCTTAAATCTCAGTGAAGGGACAAAATTTATTTTGCACTCATTCAACGTATCTAATGCAGGTGAGAAGGGAAGTTTGTCTCCCATTGATTATTTCAGGATGTATTTCCACTGACTCCTACAATTTTGGCTTGAAAGTAACACACATCACATTTACACACATTCAGTGACCCAGAAAGACCCCAGGAGGCCTTCAACTGGGAGAAGTGAGCAAAGTGCAGTCCCGTTATGTTTCTTGAAGTCAGAAGGTCAAATATATTTGGTGAGCAGCATTAATACTTCCACACCATGTAGCGCTCTTGTGAATCATCTTGACAATAGAAATTGGAGGTGGTGGTTGAGTTGCTAAGTCATGTCCGACTCTTGCAACCCCATGGAGCGTAGCTTGCCAGGCTCCTCTGTCCATGGGATTCTCCAGACAAGAATACTGGAGTGGGTTAATTAGAAATGTTCTAATTCTACAGAAAAAGATCTTCGTCTATTATTGAGAATTAAAATGAGTCTGTTAGAAATTTTGCAAATTTCTAGCCTCTTGAAGGTCTGAATAAGATAAAGATTTTCCCCTTAATGGGCTCTTCCAATCTAGTTTCTTCTGAGGGAATAATTTTTTTTTCCTGTTTTCCTTTTTGGCTTTTGTGATGAGCAGCTTTTTGTCTATTAATAGATTCCTTGGGTCAACTCAATGAGAGTTAGCCTAGCAAAGGGAAGTCAAATGAGGATGCTTCAAATCATGTCTTGAACTCCAACATTTCTTAAATTGCTGATTTTGGATCTTAGGTCAACCATTAATTCAAGACACAGCCAGGGAGACTTCTGTCGTTTCCCTCACATCCAACTCATCACCAAACCTTGCCAATTCTGTCTCCTAAATATCTTATGAAAGAACAGCGTTCTTGAGGAAAAATTGACATCAAACTCAATTTACCAAAATGTGGCATCACCAAGGGAAATATTAGATGCAACACTGAATAAGCAAAATCTTGACAGCTAACCATTTTGATAAGGCTGCATTCAAGGGAAAACCAATAGCCTTTCTTATTATTTTTCCAAAAACCCCTAAATGTTCTTGATTAATAAGGGAAGAGGGCGGTGTTCAGTTTGTACAGTAAGCATTCAAGAAATACTTGAATTTGACAGAGCCGAAAAAATAAGCAAACACATTCACAGGAGCTGCCACCAAGTTGAATGGGATATGGGCAGGCTGTGGTGGTCATACGCAATCACGATAGGAAGGTACTGACTGAATGCAACTTGATAAGCAATGCATACTGCAGAAAGCTAGAGGGAAGGTTTCGAAAAATAAACCCTAAGAATTTCCACACTGCCAATGTATAACAAAACTTTCCACTGGTTTCTAGCACTATAGTAACTAAGGAAAAATTATAAGTGATATATTTAACAAGGACCTTTTTTGTAATTGTTCTTATAGCGAACATTGGTAGACCTTGAATTTCAGATTTAATATGTAACAAAATGCCTTGTTGATGAAAGTATCTATTATGATTAAGATGAATTAGCATCTAGAAACTTGTGCATGCACATTCTTGTAAATGGTTTACTGTGATTAAAAGCATAGTGTTTTATTCATGAAGAACAAAAAGTCCCCTTCCCATCACAGCACCTGACCTTGTCATGCATATTAAACTTGTCTTTTAAAAAAATTATCCTTCCACTGAAGGTTCTTGCAAACTGGTTACAATATATTTTTTAAAATATACCAATAGTTTATTGACTCCTGATTTCTCTTTGAAAGTATCTGCTTTAGGAATGCTAAGCATTAATGTGAAATGAGAGTATTCAACTGAAACCTCACAGTATTCTTCTTCCTCTCAGACTTCGAATTTCTTATTAAAAATTTATTAAAAGCCAAGGAGTAAACCATTAAGATATAGTTACGTTAATAATCTCAAATTATAAATAAAATGTGAAAGTAATTTATAAAACTTGCTTTAAATATTGGTTCCTGGTGGGTATGTGATTATAAAAGGACAGGATGCTTGTGGTGATGGAAATCGTCTGTATTTTGACTGGAATGATGGATACACAAACTGATATGTGTAATGAAAGTGCACAAAACTAAATACACACAGATACACACAATGGTATAAGTAAAACTGGGGAAACCAGTAGATTAGTATCAATGCCAAAATACTGGTTTTGATACTGTATGGTAGTTCTACAAGATATCACCATTGGGGAAAGTGGATAAATTGTATAGGGATCGCTCTGTGTTGTTTCTTAACTGCATGCAAATCTACAATTATCTCAAAAAATTTTTATTTTTAAATGTTCCTCTAGTTTTCTCCAAAGTCTATGCTTTAAAATCATCCAAATGTGGACCAATTCCCTGTTATTCTTTTTCCCAGGTAAGAGTGATCTATGTAATCGGAAACTTCCCAGAAGCCAGGCTCTGAGCCATAGTGGCAATGTTACCTAAGGAAGCATCTGCATGGAGACTTTTGGAGTGGATTTCAAGGAACCACATGTGAGAAGGGGTGTACATATGGCTAACAGAATAAATAATGCTTTTTAAACAACTGTATAGATGCTTTTGAACTGTGGTGTTGGAGAAGACTCTTGAGAGTCCCTTGGACTGCAAGGAGATCCAACCAGTCCATTCTGAAGGAGATCAACCCTGGGATTTCTTTGGAAGGAATGATGCTGAGGCTGAAACTCCAGTACTTTGGCCACCTCATGCGAAGAGTTGACTCATTGGAAAAGTCTCTGATGCTGGGAGGGATTGGGGGCAGGAGGAGAAGGGGACGACCGAGGATGAGATGGCTGGATGGCATCACTGACTCGATGGATGTGAGTCTGAGTGAACTCCGAGAGATGGTGATGAACAGGGAGGCCTGGCGTGCTGCGATTCATGGGGTCGCAAAGAGTCGGACACGACTGAGCGACTGAACTGAACTGATAGATCATTTGAGTTTCTTAAAAACATCTTCCTTTAATGCATTCGCTTTCATTTTATATTGACACAAAAAAACTGTTCTTATGCCTTTTAATTGTTTTGAATTATTTTAATTAGTCTTCAGAACAATATTTCTGAGAAGAGATGCATAAATAGGTCTAAAAACATACTACTTCAACACATAACAACAGTGTTAATTATGGGATCCTTTAAGAATTTGATAGGCTTTCAATATATTTATATTTGATAATCCTCTCTACTATCAAGCATAATAAAATGTATTCATGTGCCACATTCAAAATAATTAATAAAAAAATACAAATACTGAGATGCAGTTGACTAATTGACACAATGTTCTGTCTTGGAGACATTTAATTAGATAATTATTAATTTCAATTTTGCAATTTTCCTTTTGTATTTATGGACAATAATTTTTTAATGGAAAAGAGTCTTAAATAATTTTCAGAGAATCCTAAACTCTCATATACCCTATATAATGGGCACATAAATCATAATGAATTAAATAGATCCAACTGATTTTAACATGGTTAAGCAGCATAATTCATTTTGGAATGTAGTGTAAGGTGGTACTTACAAAAAGGGGAATTAGTATAATTGAATAAATTATATTAATTTAATAGGTTTAAAGCTATAGTGTAGTCTTTTCAGGCACAGTAGCAGAAACTAACCTGAGCATGTGGGCGGCATTGAAGACAACATCAAACTCTGTGCTGTCCAGCTCAGCTGCTTTTTTTGCCATCTCAGCTGCTTCTATGAGGCGGGCTTCTTCCAGAAGAAATTGACCTGCAAAGCATGAAGTCAAGTGAGTGGAAACCTAGAAAATAATAATCCTGTGAAACAACTAAAGCTGCTATAGAGAAAAATCTAAGAACGTGTTAAAGGTGACACAAAGCTAAGATTTATGGGTGCTGCACATCTACATGCTGATTGTTCAGGCATATTTTATATGCCTTTCCCTTAACTGCAGAATATTGCAGTGTACCATATCTGTCACATTAACACATTTTTTTTTCTTAAAAATCCTCCATAGATTATTGAAGCAAGAAATAAAATGAACAAATTTAAAGGTATGTTACAAATATGTAAAAAATATATATATTTTTAAGTATAACAAAACAAAAAAATTTCTGGGGAGATTTTAGTTTTCTGATGGCCAAAGTGGGGATTAAAGCACTATGTTAGTTGTGCTAAATCTATAGCTCAGGTGCAAAATATTTCAGTAAGCCACTTATCAACTGGTTTAAACATTAGTTGTTTCACCTATGTAAGTCACTATTATCATTATGGTGCATGACTAGTGTAAGATTTAATTATTAGCTACAAACCTCTGAGACTCTAAGGTGAGATTTGCTTTGTAGGAAAAAAAAAGATATATGACAATAAGTTGAGTTGATTTTAATTATTGGTGCTTTGAAGCAGCTTTTGTCTTTGGTGCATATGCACAGTGCTACCCATATTAAGATACATTTATTTCCTTATCTAAGTAACACTAAAATTATTGAATAGAAACATAGAAAGATTGGCTTAGGATTATCTTATAGATTGACTACTAAACACGCAAGAATATTCACAAATTCAGATTTTTGAGATTACTTTCAGGTCATCTCTGCAAGATTAAAATTATTGCAGATAGAGCCACAAATTCTTCAAAACTCTCTCTCAAGAACTGTTGTATGATGCTACCCCAAAATCATACTGTAAAGGCAAAGAAAGGTGAAAAAAATTGGGACCAGTTTTAAGGCTGTAAATATGCATACAGAGAACAGGCTGCTTTCTATAGGTAAGGATTTACTAGCAGCAAAAGTAATGATGGTAAGCCTTATCTGATACAGATAATCAAATGAAAATCAAATCAAGGGAGGACAGAGGTATACAGAAACCACCCAGGCAATTGACAGGCTTATAGAGTTGTTTAATTTTATTATTTTTGTTTTGAGATTCCTGTTTTCTTAGAGTTCAAGACTTTAACACTATGAAATATTGCTGAAAAAATGATTCATACGTCCTAAGGCATACAAAGAAACTGAAAAACTTTAAAAATGGTAAATTCTTTGTTTACTCCTTATCTAGTAAATATTACAACTTATCTTCTGACATAAAAGGCAGTTCTTAAAATACAGGAGAAACTTTCTACTTTAAGGTTTTATAATCAAACACAGCTACTGCTTGTACTTAAGCGCGGCTTCTAAACTTCAACTGGTAAAGAGTGGTGAGTAAAGCCAGGCCTAGGCTTTTAATCCTACTTTTTGACAGGAGTTGGAGGTCCTTTAGTTGTTTCTACAAAACGTTTTATATCACTTTCTTAGTTTTTCACATAACATTTGGCGCCTTTCTCATCTCCCAAAACAAGCATAATTTTGGGATCAGAAAATGATTAAGAAAATAGAGTTGTAACTAGTTATGTTGATACATAGAAAAATGTATTACTTAAGGAATTCATGTAGACATTAACTCTACAGATCTGTTGAAATGAGATTCAGTTTAAAGTATATGAGGTTTTAATAAAGTAGGACAAAAAATAGACACTCTGCAGCATACTGAATATTAATATCTCTGGACATATGCCTTAGTAAAGGATACCAGGCTAAACTCATTTTTCAGTTAGCTATGCTTCTTACAGATTAAAAATTAGAACATAATATTAATTGCTACCTATCTTCAAGGCCTATTTACCTAACTAAATGTATTAATAAATATACTAATTACTTACATGATATTTAAACAACGGATAATGTAGGAATTTATTAATTATTCTTTTTTCTTTCCCAGTTATTAATTCTGAAAATGTATTCTGTATTAATAAAAGGGAAATGCAACAATTAATGGAATAATGAAGGTTATTTTATTATTCCAGATGGTAAAAGGAAAAGGAGATATATTAGTTCTGGGGGGAAAAATGAAATCTATACTGTCCATGCAGAAAAAGAGGGACAGAAGTGACAAGAAGTCTAGGTGATGAAGACAATATACTCAATGGCCTAAAAGGACAGTTGATATGCAATGACCAGGGCAAAGCCTTTCAAGTTCTACTAATGCTGAACATATCTCTGATGTTCATCAACAAAAAAAAGAGTAACTAGTTGTGTAAAATCAAATAGGCAATTTTAAAAATATTTAAAAACATTTCCTTACAGTTTAGGTAAGCTGTGCTACAGAACAGAGACTTTGTAGCAGCTTTCAAGATCCAAAAACTACATAAAACACATAATTTGTAGTACTGCAAATGGTGACCAAAAAAAAAAAAAAAAAATTTCCCATATGATAATCTTCTAACAGGAGGATTCATTCATCATATTAACATGCAGAAAAACAATAATACAACATACGAGTAAAGTATCTGCCTAATTGCCTCCATTCTGTTTGCAGTAACTCATAGATCTCAATAGTCCAGTTGGTGTTCTCCTATGATAAAGCTATTAAACATCAGACAATGTGAATCATGTGGTGTTTTTAACTGAATTTGAAAATCTGAACCAAAGTCAAAAATATTGATATATTATTATTATACTGTGTTATACAGTAATCAATTGTTTGAAATAGAGCTCACAATTGATGGAAAATAGGGCAAAAAGCATTTCAAATACACAGAACAAACATAAATAAAGACATACGAGGTTTCTTCTACATAATTATCCAAAGATCCTAAATTGATATGTTATTGGGGAATAACAAAATTTGCTCTTACTCCTAAATGACTACCTTAATTGCTCCTTTTCTACTAGCTTCTTCTATTATTGCTCCCACCATACCCCGGCTCCATACTCTGAATTATCCTGCTTCCCTTAGTGTAATCTGCTGCTTCACATCCTTATTTGGCTCTCAACTCTTTGGCCTCTATGGTTTCTCTGCCTTGTCCTGCCCCAATCTCCAGGCTGCCTGTCTTGCCCACCTAGCATAATAGGACACATTTCACTTCCTTCCTAAACACTTCTTCCTTCCTAAATACTTCCTTCCTAAAACACTTCCTTTTTGGTGAAGCCTTCTTTGACCACTTTCCAGCAGTGTTAAAATTGCTTACTGTTTAAGTTCAGTTTAGTTCAGTCGCTCAGTCGTGTCCGACTCTTTGCGACCCCATGACTCGCAGCACGCCAGGCCTCCCTGTTCATCACCATCTCCCAGCGTTCACTCAGACTCACGTCCATCGAGTCAGTGATGCCATTCAGCCATCTCATTCTCTGTTGTCCCCTTCTCCTCCGGCCCCCAATCCCTCCCAGCATCAGAGTCTTTTTCAATGAGTCAACTCTTCACATGAGGTGGCCATAGTACTGGAGCTTCAGCCTTAGCATCATTCCTTCCAAAGAAATCCCAGGGCTCATCTCCTTCAGAATGGACTGGTTGGATCTCCTTGCAGTCCAAGGGACTCTCAAGAGTCTTCTCCAACACCATCGTTCACAAGCATCAATTCTTTGGCGCTCAGCCTTCTTCACAGTCCAACTCTCACATCCATACATAACCACAGGAAAAAACCATAGCCTTGACTAGACGGACCTTAGTCAGCAAAGTAATGTCTCTGCTTTTGAATATACTGTCTAGGTTGGTCGTAATTTTTCTTCCAAGGAATAAGCGTCTTTTAATTTCATGGCTGCAGTCACCATCTGCAGTGATTTTGGAACCCCAAAAAATAAAGTCTGACACGGTTTCCACTGTTTCCCCATCTATTTCCCATGAAGTGATGGGACCGGATGCCATGATCTTCGTTTTCTGAATGTTGAGCTTTAGGCCAACTTTTTCACTCTCCTCTTTCACTTTCATCAAGAGGCTTTTTAGTTCCTCTTCACTTTCTGCCATAAGGGTGGTGTCATCTGCATATCTGAGGCTATTGATATTTCTCCCGGCAATCTTGATTCCAGCTTGTGTTTCTTCCAGCCCAGCATTTCTCATGATGTACTCTGCATGTAAGTTAATAAGCAGGGTGACAATATACAGCCTTGACGTACTCCTTTTCCTNTCTGCCATAAGGGTGGTGTCATCTGCATATCTGAGGCTATTGATATTTCTCCCGGCAATCTTGATTCCAGCTTGTGTTTCTTCCAGCCCAGCATTTCTCATGATGTACTCTGCATGTAAGTTAATAAGCAGGGTGACAATATACAGCCTTGACGTACTCCTTTTCCTATTTGGAACCAGTCTGTTCACTGTAATATAATTGACCAGTCTCAACTAGAGCATTTACAAGAGTAAAAGAGAATGGTATTGTTAATTGTACTGGAACAGGGGCGATAAACCAGAATTGTTCCACCATGACTGCCCCACTTACAGCATATTTGACAGGCTAGCGATCTCAATCCTCTTGTCTTCATTACTATTGGGAGGTGAACTGTTTTACACAATAAAGCACTGAATCAGTGTTAGGAGAAGAGATGGATACCAGCAAGTGAGCTAGAAGTACTCTTCACTGAAGAATACAAAGGTTGACCATTGAGCCCACCAAGACTGAATCAGATCCTGAAGCTTGGTGAGTTGGATCTCCTACTAGGGCTCTGAGATTGAGGCTTCCCTGGTGGCTCAGATGGTAAAGAATCTGCCTGCAGTGCGGGAGACCCAGGATTGATCCCTGGGTTGGGAAAATACTCTGGAGAAGGGAATGCTACCCACTCCAGTACTCTTGCCTGGAGAATCCCATGGACGGAGGAGCCTGGTGGGCTACAGTCCATGGACTCTCAAAGAGTCTGACACAACTGAACGACTAACACTTTCACTTTCATTTTGAGACAAGATTGAGTCAGGATACTGCAGGGAGTGAAGGGTGCTAGAAAGGAAAGGAATAAAAATTGAGGAGGGCAGGCCCTCTGAGGAATCCATCCACACTGGTAGATCTGTAAGACCTGAAAGATTGCCTTTCTCCATGGTTCTCCAGTTTTAGGACGTATCACAACCACTTTGAGGACTTGATAAAACAGAAAGCTAAGTCCTGTTCCTAAAATTTCAGATGCAGTGGGTCTAGGGCAGAGCCTATTATTTGCATTTTTAAGACGTTCCTACAGAAAACTGATGCTGCCAGTACAGGGCCCACAGCTTAAGAGCCAGCTGTCTTATGGGAACAAGAAAATGAATGTTTTGCACCATACCCTGGACTCCTGTCTGCGATTAGCTACCAGTAAGACTGAGCTCTTCTGGAAATCATCCACATGTGACATGTCCCCCCCCTCCCCCCCCCCCCACATCACAGGCATAATGACCAGGTTCTACATACATGTACAGCTTGAAATACATATGTATATGAATAAGAAATACTATATATGAGTTTACTCTCTCAAACTCAAAATGAGGAGATTTAAGAGTTCTATCATCCCACTCCAGTACTCTTGCCTGGAAACTCCCATGGACAGAGGAGCCTGGTAGGCTGCAGTCCATGGGGTCGCTGAGTCAGACATGACTGAGCGACTTCACTTTCACTTTTCACTTTCATGCATTGGAGAAGGAAATGGCAACCCACTCCAGTGTTCTTGCTTGGAGAATCCCAGGGATGGCGGAGCCCAATGGGCTGCCGTCGGTGGGGTCGCACGGAGTCAGACACGTCTGAAGCAACTTAGCAGCAGCAGCAGCAGCATTCCTCACTAACAAGCAAGATCGCTGAGAAATCATTTCTCTTTCACATACAGTAGACAAACACATTCTTTGCATTTGATAATTGAGTAGAATTTCAAATAAAGAAACCACAAAAATTTAAGTAAAATACATTTTGTTCTCTGGGTGTACTGTGCTACCATAACTTATCATTATTTCTTTGGTTTGTAATTTGTCTTACCCAAGTTAATTATAATCATCTTATTTCCTTGTATCCAATCAAAGGGAGAAAGACAAAAAAAAAGATGAAGAGTTATAAAACAAAAAATACATTCGAATAGGGAAAGGCAGAAGAGAAAATAAAAAGAGAACGATTTCTCTAGAGGCCCGGATACAGAGCATAAGTAGCCTCACAGGGGAAAGGGGGAAAGCAGTTGAGAGTTTTGAATTCAACTATTTCAGCATTAGAGGTGTGCTGCTTCTTCTCTGGACAACTGTCTCACTGAACAATTTAACTACTTTGTTGATTTTTACAAACATATCAATATGAGAAGCCTGTGAAGATCAATCTTTCATTTATCCTCTTTCATCCTGTCTCTTATACACATCTCTCTTGCCTGGAAACTCCCATGGACAGAGGAGCCTGGTAGGCTGCAGTCCATGGGGTCGCTGAGTCAGACATGACTGAGCGACTTCACTTTCACTTTTCACTTTCATGCATTGGAGAAGGAAATGGCAACCCACTCCAGTGTTCTTGCTTGGAGAATCCCAGGGATGGCGGAGCCCAATGGGCTGCCGTCGGTGGGGTCGCACAGAGTCAGACACGTCTGAAGCAACTTAGCAGCAGCAGCAGCAGCATTCCTCACTAACAAGCAAGATCGCTGAGAAATCATTTCTCTTTCACATACAGTAGACAAACACATTCTTTGCATTTGATAATTGAGTAGAATTTCAAATAAAGAAACCACAAAAATTTAAGTAAAATACATTTTGTTCTCTGGGTGTACTGTGCTACCATAACTTATCATTATTTCTTTGGTTGGTAATTTGTCTTACCCAAGTTAATTATAATCATCTTATTTCCTTGTATCCAATCAAAGGGAGAAAGACAAAAAAAAAGATGAAGAGTTATAAAACAAAAAATACATTCGAATAGGGAAAGGCAGAAGAGAAAATAAAAAGAGAACGATTTCTCTAGAGGCCCGGATACAGAGCATAAGTAGCCTCACAGGGGAAAGGGGGAAAGCAGTTGAGAGTTTTGAATTCAACTATTTCAGCATTAGAGGTGTGCTGCTTCTTCTCTGGACAACTGTCTCACTGAACAATTTAACTACTTTGTTGATTTTTACAAACATATCAATATGAGAAGCCTGTGAAGATCAATCTTTCATTAATTCCTGGATTTAAAAAGCTGTTTGAAAGGTAGAAACCCATAAAATTGTAAGCTGGCCTTAAACTGTAGGTTCAAACATTGCTTTCCAGACGTTCTGCAACTCCCAAGATTAGTTGGGACTGTCATTTCTCACTAAAATATTATGAAAAACTCAGTCTTATGATCAATGCAACTAAATTACAGAACTAAAACAATTAGTAGTAAGTGCTATGATAATCCAATTCTCTTGAGGAAAAATCACTCATACACAGCCTTTAAAAATGGTTAATGGCAAATGAAAATCTTAAACTAGAACAGAGAATTTTTGTTAAAATAGTTCCCCTTAGAGAGGACATCAGGTTATCAAAATATATCTAGAACTGTCTTACTTCTGATACTACCCTGTCTCAAAGCATCCTCTCCCCCTGGATAACAGCAGTAACTTCCTAAGGGGTCTCTACACTTCTGCCCCTGATTCTACAGGCTCCTCTCAACACAGCAGTCAGGGATCCTGTCATTCTACAGTTGGCTCAGGGAATTTGAAAGTCATTACACTGGACTATCCTGCCTGACATGACTAACACGGAGCTCCACCCTCAACCTTTACGTCAGTTCTCTGACCTCATCTCCTTTGTTTTCTACTACTCTCCCTCTTGTTCACTGAATCTATATTAGGCTCCTGCTGTTCATCTAACACATCAGAGTAACAAAGACCCCTTCACCAGGGTCTTTTTCCATTCTCTCTGCCTGGAATGCTCTACCCCAGATATTACAGTGGCTCACTCTCTCAATTCCTGGCACACAGTGGGGATTTACTAAAGACATATTCAATGGCAGGACTGAATTAACCTAGTCATAGCTCTATGTGGCTAACTGCTTCATCTTCCAGACCAAGTTAGAATCTAGCCAGCCCAGGTCATCAGGCGCTTGCCTATTCATAGCCTCTCACCTCACAGTGATTTTATGCAAGGCTGCAGTGAATAGTCACATGTGCGCAATACACAAGGGTGCCATTCACAATGATGTCTCTGTGAATGTGCCTCTTGTACTTGAGCAACACGGTGGCCCTGACTTTAGACCTTTGAATTTCCCTTGAAACATAAGTGATCCAGACATCAATTATATTAATACCTTCAACAATATTTAATTTCAGAAAATTCAAACTATGTAAGGTATCTAAAATTTATTATATTCTATTGCACTGTGAAATAATTCCAACCATTTGTGAAAATAACAAGCTGAAGGTTAAAGTATCCAACCCAACATATGGGGATATGAAGATACATGCATCATTTAATTTTGGAACAGTTTCCATCTAGCAGAGGAAAAGGGAGATTATGAAGATAGTTTAACTATAATATGAATATAAATTTGAAAAGGGAGCTCTGCAAGGTACCACAAGCAAACTGCATCATTTCTGGATGGAGGTGAATAGCTTGGTGTTGTTCACCTTATAATCAAATTTAAATATACATAAAGGGCACAAGGTAAGTGTTCAGTTCAGTCGCTCAGTTGTGTCCGACTCTCTGTGATCCCATGGACTGCAACACGCCAGGCCTCCATGTCCATCACCAACTCCCAGAGTTTACTCAAGCTCATGTCCATTGAGACAGGGATGCCACCCAACCATATCATCCTCCATCATCCCCTTCTCCTTCTGCTTTCAGTCTTTCCCAGCATCAGGGTCTTTTCCAATGAATCAGTCCTTTGCATTAGGTGATCAAAGTATTAGAGCTTCAGCTTCAACATGAGTCCTTCCAATGAACACTCAGGACTGATCTCCTTTAGGATGGACTGGTTGGATCTCCTTGCAGTCCAAGGGACTCTCAAGAGTCTTCTCCAACACCACAGTTCAAAAGCATCAATTCTATGGCACTCAGCTTTCTTTATAGTCCATACCTGACTAATGAAAACACCATAGCATTGAGTAGATGGACCTTTGTTAGCAAGGTAATGTCTCTGCCTTTTAATATGTTGTCTAGGTTAGTTGTAACTTTTCTCCAAGTAGTAAGTGTCTTTTAATTTCATGGCTGCAATCATCATCTGCAGTGATTTTGGAGCCCAAAAAAATACAGTCTGTCACTGTTTCCACTGCTTCACCATCTATTTGCCATGAAGTGATGGGACCAGACGCCATGATCCTAAGATCATGGTGACCATGATGACCAAACTCTGAATGTTGAGCTTTAAGCCAACTTTTTCACTCTCCTCTTTGACTTTCATCAAGAGGCTCTTTCCTTAGTTCTTCTTGGCTTTCTGCCAAATAAGGGTGGTGTCATCTGCATATATGAGGTTATTGATATTTGTCTTGGCAATCTTGATTCCAGCTTGTGCTTCTTCCAGCCTAGCATTTCTCATGATGTACTCTGCATATAAGTTAAATAAGCAGGGTGACAATATACAGCCTTGACGTACTCCTTTCCCTATTTGGAATCAGTCTGTTGTTCCACGTCCAGTTCTAACTGTTGCTTCCTGACCTGCATACAGATTTCTCAAGAGGCAGGTCAGGTGGTCTGATATTCTCATCTCTTGAAGAATTTTCCAGTTTGTTGTGGTCCACACAGTCAAAAGTTTTGGCATAGTCAATAAAGCAGAAGTAGATGTTTTTCTGGAACTCTCTTGCTTTTTTGATGATCCAACGCATGTTGGCAATTTGATCTCTAGTTCCTCTGCCTTTTCTAAATCCAGCTTGAATATCTGGAAGTTTACGGTTCATGTACTGTTGAAGCCTAGCTTGGAGAATTTTGAGCATTATACACTACTAGTGTGTGAGATGAGTGCAACTGTGTGGTAGTTTGAGTATTCTTTGGCATTGAAATGAAAATTGACCTTTTCCAGTCCTGTGGCCACTGCTGAGTTTTCTAAATTTGCTGGCATATTGAGTGCAGCACTTTCATAGCATCACCTTTTAGGATTTGAAATAGCTCAACTGAAATTCCATCACCTCCACTAGCTTTGTTCGTAGTGATGCTTCCTAAGGCCCACTTGACTTCACATTTCACGATCTCTGGCTCTAGGTGAGTGATCACACCATCATGATTATCTGGGTCAGGAAGAAGATCATTTTTGTATAGTTTTTCTGTGTATTCATGTCACTTCTTCTTAATATCTTCTGCTTCCATTAGGTCCATACCATTTCTGTCCTTTATTGTCTATTACTAGCATCCAGAAGCAATTATCTATACCTGAGGGCTCTTCCCAAAGATTCAGATGACTGGAACAAGAATAAAAGGCACTGCAGAAGTATTTGGGCTGACTGGTTTTGACTTGTAATAATGTTATGACACCTAATTATAACAAGAAGAGTCAGTGAAGTTGATCAGAGGTGAGTGAGCCCTTTCTGTGCTGTTTCTAACTGGGGAGGTGAGTAGTGAAGTTCTGTTAAGATGGGTGGGTAATATCCAAATGTACCAGATTTAGACTAGCTTTTGGAAAGAGATTCTACTTGTTAACATGTGCTCATTACGGCTGGGAAAATTAAAATTAGAGAGGATAATCTTCTCTTCTGCTTCGCTGAAGAGAGGTTTGCTAAATTTCTGAGTGAGGTTTGCTCTCAGTCTTCACACCAATCTCTCTCTCCCTTCCCTTCTAGTTTTGCTGCTTCATATTTTTGTGCTTTGGCAGTCTGAGTTAATAAAAGCTCTGGTTTACTGAGACAGACCCAGAGTGATAACTGTGCCACAGTTACTGGCTAAGAAAACAGGTGGGCCAAGAAAACAAGAAAAAGGACACCCAGGAGACCAATCTGGACAGTTCAGTTTGAGGCTGGAAGGCCCTGGATATGTTCCTACATGACCAAGAGGCCAAGAATCTGGCCTGAATTGGACAGGTGGCACAAAAGGTGTCCAGGGCAAAGGAGATTAGAAGATTAGCAGGCCAGGGCTCTGTGCTCATCCAGAAAGGAGGCCAGGAAGGCCACTATTGCTCTACTGCATTTATTTCTCCTCTGACTCTTTTCATAAGGGCTATGAAATCAAGGGAGTTATGAAAACTACTGGATGGAGAGTGGGAATTAGAGAGGGCAAAGAAGGAAGAGGGGGGCCCAGGGAGGAATTGAAGAGATCAGAGAAAGGGGAGGAGTGCTATGGGGGCACAGAGTGGGGAAGCAACACGATCTCATTATAGATTTAACTAATAAAGAGACTCAATAGAGATCAAGTATGCTCCATCAAGGACAAGATGACCATGCTAAGACTTCAACAGTCCGAGTTTCATCACCTAAAGATGAGGACAAAGCCATAACTAGATGAAGGGTACAACCTAATTAAAGACAGCGGGAAGTAGTCACATTTTGTTCTAGGATGTTGTGTAATCTGAGACAAGGGAGCTGTAAGCAAAGAGATGAGACAGATGCAGGACTCGAAGGCAGACATTGAAGTTGCTACAGAAAGGTACATGCCTCTGAGACTAAGTTAAAGTGGGTGGTAATGAGACTGGAGAGAGGT
Source organism: Cephalophus harveyi (assembly GCA_006410635.1). Classification (NCBI taxonomy): domain Eukaryota; kingdom Metazoa; phylum Chordata; class Mammalia; order Artiodactyla; family Bovidae; genus Cephalophus; species Cephalophus harveyi. The sequence goes on along the minus strand of SJYT01021992.1, from coordinate 252,809 downwards.
GGTCAGGAAGCTTAGGTCCTCTGCTTAAGAAGAGCTCAGTCTTTTCACAGTGCGCCACAAAATTCCTGAGGGCTTTTGGGAGATATGCACTTACAAATGCGTCCACAGGGGCACAGAGGAGTCAATGGCAGGATACACAAACTTTGGAAACAACTGTCTTACGTAGTCAGAGGCAGATTGCAAACAACCTCCCAAGTACATTCAGTCACTGAATGAAATAGCTAAGACTGGAAAGACAGCCTTCCTCCCTCCTCCCCTCTCTCGTCCCCAACTCTTCTTTACTTGTTTCTAATTACTTGTCACTTATAATCCTTCTTCTTACAAGACGCTATTCCCATTCTCTCTGGTCTTTCTGTCTGCATGATGACAGGTAAGGATTTCTTCTTTTTCTTAATTCCCACATCTTTATTCTATCTCCCTTTCCCCTAATTTCTGTCCCTTATTTATATACTTTATTCAAAAATCATTCTATACAATTCATTCATTCTACAGGATATTAGTATGGTTTTCACTATAATTTTAAAATTATTATAATTTACTCAGCATTTAACTTATATGCAGAGTACATTATATGAAATGCTGGGCTGGATGAAGCACAAGGTAGAATCGAGGTTGTAGGGAGAAATATTAATAACCTCAGATACACAGACAACACCACACTTATGGCATAAAGCAAACAGGAACTAAAGAGCCTCTTGATGACAGTAAAAGAGGAGGAAAAAAGCTGGCTTAAAACTCAACATTCAAAAAACTAAGATCATGGCATCCAGTCCCATCTCTTCATGGCAAATAGATGGGGAAACAACAGAAACAGAGACAGACTTTATTTTCTTGAGTTCCAAAATCACTGCAGATGGTGACTGAAGCCATGAAATTAAAAGAAGCTTGCTCCTTGGAAGAAAAGCTATGACAAACCAAGACAGTGTAATAGAAAGCAGAGATACTACTTTGCCAACAAAGGTCCATGTAGTCAAATTTGTGGTCTTCCCAGCAATTATGTACGGGTATGAAAGTTGGACCATAAAGAAGGCTGAGCGCCAAAGAATTGATGCTTTTGAACTGTGGTGTTGGAGAAGACTTTTGAGAGACCCTTGGACAGCAAGGAGATCAAACCAGTCAATCCCAAAGGAAATTAACCCTGAATATTCATTGGAAAGATGGTTGCTAAAGCTGAAGCTCCAATACTTTGGCCACCTGATGGGAAGAGCTGACTGGCTGGAAAAGACCCTGATGCTAGGAAAGATTGAAGGAAGGAGGAGAAGGGGATGACAGAGGATGAGATGGTTGAATGACATCACTGACTCAATGGACATGAGCTTGAGCAAACTCCAGGAGATGGTGAAGGACAGGGAAATCTGGTGGGCTGCAGCCCATGACTGCAAAGAGTTGGTTGGACATGACTGAGCAGCCAAACAACAAATGAGCATTTATTACATGCTAGTTATTTTAGGAAATTATAAATGAATTCTGATTTGAGGCAGTAAAAATCATCTCCAGATTAAGAATTTGAGGGGCAAAGAGGCTAACAGAAGGCATGATCAAGGAGGTAATCTATAGTAGGGCTGCGTGTGCCTCATTCCAAAATCCTTGATCCACCATCCAAAATCCAATGCACCTTCTAGGTCCAATCCAAAACTTCAGTTCTCAACTTCTTGCTTTTATGACTTTTTGAGTCTTATATAAAATCTTCAAAAGAATATATGCAACTTGTTGCTATGGTCTGAATGTCTATGCCTTCCTCCCTTTCATATGTTGAAAGCTTAACCCCTAAAGTGGTGCTCTGTAGAGGCAGAGTCTTTAAGAGGTGCTTATGTCATAAATGTGGGGTCCTCATGAATGGGAGTAGTGCACTCATAAAAGAGATCCCAGAGAGCTCTGTTGTCCCTTCTACTATAGGAGAACCAGACAGAACATGGCTATAAACAAGGAAGCGGGCCCCAGACACTGAGTCAACCTGAGTATGATCTTGGGACTTTTGGCTTCCAGAACTGTGAGGAATAAATTTGTGTTGTTTGTAAGCACAGTATTGTGTTATAGTAGTCTTAATGGACTAAGGCATGAACTTAGTCCACTTTCTCTTAGCAAAACAAGATCTAGTCAAAAATTATTTTTTAAAAAAGTAGATTCTCTCTGTTCTCTGCTAAGTGACTTCAGTCGTGTCCAACTCTGTGTGACCCCATAGACAGTGTGCACCAGGCTGCCCCGTCCCTGGAATTCTCCAGGCAAGAATACTGGAGTGGGTTGCCATTTCCTTCTCCAGTGCATGCATGCATGCTAAGTCGCTTCAGTCGTATCTGACTCTGTGCAAACCTATGGACAGCAGCCCACCAGGCTCCTCCTTCCAAAGGATTCTCCAGGCAAGAATATTGGAGTGGGCTGCCATTTCCTTCTATCTCCATGCAAAAACTGGAAGCAGAGATAAGAAAAGGAAAGAGTAAAACCAACAGAAAACCAGTCTAACTTTCTTTCGTCATTCTTGTGTTAAAATATTGACTGGCCACCTTCTTCGTGTGGGGTACTATTTTCAGTGCTGGAGAAAGGTCACCTGGTTATATTCAAGATTCTCTGGTTTTGAGTCTCGGGCTCCTCACTTTTTTTAACAGGGATAACCTGCGTTATCAGAAGGAATAAATGACATAGCATGAATAAAACTGCACAGGGTGGGGGCTGGTGCCTTTCCTCCTCTTTTCTCTTCACTCTCCTGTACATGAGCCCCCTCCCTCCATCTGCTCCTTTCCGGCTCTTTCACTGTCTTGGTGACGGAGCTGCCCTTCCTGAGGTTTTCAAGTAGGTGATTATGAGAGCTCCATGGGTATCTCCACCAAAATCTCAGCATTCTGGGTCTGCGTCACCTTTGTGGACCCAATAGACTTACATTTAGTTAGAGTGAATTTTTTAAAGCATAAGGCCATAAACATATCATGGGCTAGAGATCAGACAAGGTTCAGACCCTTACTAGGCATAGGGCCTTCAATACATCACTTACATTCTTGATACCTTAAATTCTGCATCTATAAAACAGGCATAATGTTATTTTTTGCCCAGTGTTAAGATTCCTGGAGTGACAAAACATACATAAAAGCACCTACAACTGGGTCAAAAATGCAAATGTTTGAGACTAAACCTCAATAATAAGACTACTAGCATTAATGGATACGTATGTGCCTGGCATGGCACCAAGCAGGTTCCTTTATGTATATTCTCCAAACGTTGGAGTCTGGCCATGCCATAATACTTGAGTTTATTTAATTATCCTAATAATGTGGAGCATCTTATCGTCCTTGTATAGCTTTTAACAGTAGTATTAATTTCTTCTTAGAAACATAATGAAATATAACACAACTTGGGTGCAATGGTCTGAATATTGTAATCCTAACCCCTAAGGTGTTAGTAGGTAGCACCTTTGTATGGTCATTAGGTCATGAATGCTCTGAGATTTGTGTCCTCATAAAAGATAGCTCAAAGAGCTTCCTCATTTCTTCCACCAAACAATTTTACAAGGGGAGGTCTGCAACCCAGAGGAGGGCCCTCAGCAGACAATGCTGGCACCCTGATCTCAGAATCCCAGAACTGTCAGAAATTCATTTCTGTTGTTTATAAGCTACTCAGTCTGTGGTATTTTGTTATAGCAACCTGAATGGACTAAGACAGTGAGTCAGGCCTGATGTCATTTTGGAATCTCAGAAATACGGCGTTAGGAGCATCTTCCATATGGGGAAATGGGGGCACTGAGAGGTTTAGACATTTGCTTACAGTTGTATGACTAACAAGTGGCCGTTTGTACTACAATGAAGTCAGGCTGGGTGACACCAAATTGCTGTTACCACAATAAATTGGTTTTTAAATGTGTTTTATGAAAAAAGGTTTATAAGACTCAACTATACAATATGGAGAAGGCAATGGCACCCCCTCCAGTACTCTTGCCTGGAAAATCCCATGGACAGAGGAGCCTGGAAGGCTGCAGTCCATGGGGTCACTGAGGGTCAGACATGACTGAGTGACTTCACTTTCACTTTTCACTTTCATGCATTGGAGAAGGAAATGGCAACCCACTCCAGTGTTCTTGCCTGGAGAATCCCAGGGATGGGGGAGCCTGGTAGGCTGCCATCTAAGGGGTTGCACAGAGTTGGACATGACTGAAGCAACTTAGCAGGATACAATGCATAAGAATCATATATTGATTATACTTAATATAATAAGAGTTTTAGTTTTAGTGTTTATATTTTAAGGAGTATTTTATATTATTTCTATAAAAGTAAATGGAAATGACATTTAAAAGGCCACTAAGTAGTGGATTCAAAGTAGTAAATACTATATGTATATAATGTTCTTACTTATTCTCTTTCCTCAGAAGAAAATTCAGACAGAACCAAGAATGGAATGCTGATAATAAATGTATGAATTTCATAAACATTTCTCTCTCTTATTTTTAAGTCTTTTATGGCTTCAGAGTAAAAGGTAAAAAATAACAGATGAACAAAGACTGTCTCATCATTCACCGAAGCTTGGACCTTAAATAAGTTGTCCATGTTTGACAAGATAAATAGAAATAGTCTTCTATCTCTGAATACCCCACATAACGATAAAAGATGAGTGATTCCCAACTTTTAGTGCATTTGACACATGTGGTATCACCCACCAATAAAGCATCCATAGATGTAAAATATCTGTATTTATCCCTTACACTGACATAGAGATGATGACAGTCCAATGTTGTAGTCAGGTGTGTCTCAGTTCAGATGCTGCCTCTACATTAAATAACATTGAAATCCTAGGTAATTTAGCCAGTGGGAATTTGCTGTATGAGATGGGCAGGCCAAAGCTCTGTGACAACCTAGAGGGGTGGGTTGGGGAGGGAGGTGGGAGGGAAGTTTAAGAGGGAGGGGACATATGTATACCTGTGGCTGATTCATGTTGATGTATGGCAGAAACCATCACAATACTGTAAAGTAATTATCCTCTAATTAAAAAAAAAAAAAGAGAAGTGTAGAATACAGAATCTGAGCTCTTGAGAAGCTTTAAACTGTTGGAAGATGCAGATTAGAGTGTAAAATTAGAGAAGCAATGGAGAGGAATTTGAAGGAGACTGAAAATGAGGTAGAATATTAGGGACAGTTGTTTGAGGTGCATGACACCACACCTGAATGTCTTGGTTGGATTTGGGTAGCTGACGAAAATATTCCAGGTGGGAGACATTGGGCCAGGTAGGTCATGGAAGGTCATGCCTGGATGTGTAGCCCTTGAAAGCCTGTCTGTCCTGAAACATTTTGAGGACCACAGACTGTTGGCTCACGGCTGTGTTGGGGCTGCAAGATGATTAAGAATTTAAAATATATTAGTATCCAACATACTAATATTGAAAATTTTCAAATAAGGAATCTTGTCTTTATCTCTGTGATACTAGCGCCCAGGGTCAGCTCCCATTTATTGTGGTGGCTAAGATGTTCTTCCCTTTTTTTTTTTATATATAAATGTATTTATTGTAATTGGAGGTTAATTACTTTACAATATTGTATTGGTTTTGCCATACATCAACATGAATCCGCCACAGGTATACACGTTTTCCCCATCCTGAACCCCCGTCCCTCCTCTCTCCCCGTACCATCCCTCTGGGTCGTCTCAGTGCACCAGCCGCAAGCATCCTGTATCATGCATTGAACCTGGACTGGCGATTCGTTTCATATATGATATTATACATGTTTCAATGCCATTCTCCCAAATCATCCCACCCTCTCCCTCTCCCAGAGTCCAAAAGACTGTTCTATAGATCTGTGTCTCTTTTGCTATCTCGCATACAGGGTTATTGTTACAATCTTTCTAAAGTCCATATATATGCATTAGTATACTGTATTGGTGTTTTTCTTTCTGGCTTACTTCACACTGTATAATCAGCTCCAGTTTCACCCACCTCATTAGAACTGATTCAAATGTATTCTTTTTAATGCCTGAGTAATACTCCATTGTGTCTATGTACCTATCTTTTAAAACTTGTTATATTTCTTCTTTTGAGAATTATTTGTTATTCTTACTATACCCCTTAGTCTTTGTGTTCTGTTTCACTCATAGTTCTATAGTTTCTCACATCTTAAGTAGCCCTATCTTTTACCTTTTGCTTCTAAATAAACTGTTTCCTACCATGTAACTGTTCTTTAACTGTCTTTTTTTTTTTGAAACACATAAATCATGTAATTTTCCCTTTATTTTTGGTTTGTAAGCTTAGCTAATTCCTTCCTTATTTCTTCATATTTTACTCCTGGGAAAGTTTTAATTCTAAAAGTCTCTGGAGAGTATCTCACATAAAATGCACACTGATATGAAGATTAAATTATATTAAATTACTAAACATATTGCTATAAAAGTAAATTTAAAAATAAAAAAATCTTAGGCAAGAAGTAAATTGCTTGGAACAACATTTAGAAAATCCTGTTCTAATTGCATACCTGTGAACTGCCTGTACTGTCCTTGAGCAATAAAGGCACACAAAACACTGATATTTTAGCAAAATGTTTTAGTCTGAAGCACTGAACATAATTGGAATCTCCATGTAATTTTTGCAAAGGCTAAAAACGTATATTCATTTTTAATCAAGAAAACACCATTATTTAGTTCCTTATTTAATTTTTAAAATTACTCTTATAACTTCTGAAGTGATTAAAAATGAAATGCTACAACACAACCAATTTCAATTCACTGTCATATTCTATTTTAATTACGAATAATAAAAGCAACCACATGCCTCTCACCAATTCAACCCATTAAATAGTTTTCCGGCTTCTTTAAGTGTTCACTGATGAAAAATCAAAACCAATGTTTTAATTATTTCTACCTTTAACTATTTAAAAAGTGACAACTTTTTAAAATGAAATACATATAAATTATTCTGAAGAAAAATAGTCTATGATGGTAACAGTAGAAAGTTCTGGACTTAAAAGTTGAAAGAGCTGGATTTTCAAGTTCTTCTCCCACCATGGACATATGTTGAAAATTTCTGATCTGAGAGTCACTTGAAAATTCTGAACTTCTACTGTCTTAGCCAAATGTAATTGCAATCCATTCCTACCTCACAGAGGTTAAATAATGACCAAACAAGATCAGGGTCAGAAAACACTGGGTAAGATCAGAAAATGTTAGACAAATGTAATAAATTCTCAGGATTCTAAACTTGTTGATAGTAATGATTAAAAAAAAACAAAACAAAACATAATTATAGCCTTAAAAATACTTAACACTTCTCTGTAGGCCCAAGATGAAAAATGATCAGCTGTCATAATCTGGATGTACTGCAGTTTGGATGTATATTCCCTGTGTTTCTTAGCGTCTAACTATGGTTCTAGTTCTATCCTTGAACTATTCCCAGACATATGCTATGCCTTCTGCCTCAAGCATTTTCTCTGGTTTAATGTTCTTCATTGCATCCTCTCTCTTCTACACTTTTGTCTAGAGAACTCCTACTTATCATTTACATGCATCAGGCATAGCTCTCCTGCACCCCAGCCACCCAGGTCAAGTCCCTCTAGTTGACAGTGTGTTCCCTTTTAAAAACTAATTGTTATTATAATTAAATCATTATTTTTATAATTTGTGCCTCCCTTTCCAGTTTTCAGTCTACAGTGGAGCCTGTCTTACTCCCCGTTGTACCTTTATGACACTGGGGAGAATCCTCTGCCCCTCCCAACCCCCACCCAAGCACAAGGATCTCTCCATCTCCCTTGCCTCTTGTTTGTAGAAAAGTTCAAGTTTCTCAAGTCTCCTGAGTCACAAAAGAGCAAGCTCAAGTAGTTAATGATCAGGACAATAGAGTCACAGAATCTTTCAGATTCTGATACACATTTTTGAGTTGTTTTACAGATATTATAACCAATTGCCCACTGAATTCTCCAGGCAAGAATACTGGAATGGGTAGCCATTCTCTTCTGCAAGGGATCTTCCCAACTTATGGACTGAACCTGGGTCTCTTCTACACTGCTGGCAGATTCCCTACTGTCTGAGCCATAAGAAAAGCCCCAACTATAACTACTACCAGAGGGGAAAGCTAACTGAATGATGACCAGACCACAGCTATGGCATAAGCTGCTCTATCTCGAGCAGAACTAGCCTCGAGAGAAAGGAATTAACACTATTGCTCATAATAATTGATAACTCTGTGGGTGTCAGAATAATTGTAGCTTGCTCTGCTCATATATGTAAGCAGGCAACTAAGACTGTCAGCAAAGACATGCTACAGAGCCATGTCAACATCTGCTACTCTGAGAATATGGTGCCCTTATGTCAGCATGAAATTTCAGAAGACAGACTTTCACTCCTAATCTCATAGAGACAGAATAGTGTCTGACAAATGGGGATTTGTCAGACTCTTTTGCCCCTTTCCTGTTTGCCTATTTCTTTTCTGCTTAAACCTTATAGAAATGAGATCACTAAAACATTTAACCTAATTCCTGACTTATGCTCTACTGAATACCCACAATACATTGCCTAATCTGTTGATTCTTTCCTAAGATTAAAAGAAGAATAAATGATTAAATAGTTAAAGAATGACTAGCTTTCTATGCCCAGCAGCCCCCTTAGCAATTCTGCAGGCAGACAACACAGGCAAGAGAACACCTGAAGAGATCATGAGGAGTCAGCTAGCCTGTACGCAATGGAAAAAGATGCAGAGCTTGACCTCTTGCCTTGATGATTCTCAGAGATCCTTTCCCCCTTTTGCCTGGAGAGGGTGGGATGATATGGTAGAATGGCATTGAAACATGTATAATATCATATAAGAAACGAATTGCCAGTCTAGGTTCGTTGCAGGATACAGGATGCTTGGGGCTGGAGCACTGGGATGACCCAGAGAGATGGTATGGGGAGGGAGGTGGGAGGGAGGTTCAAGATTGGGAACATGTGTACACCCGTGGCAGATTCATGTTGATGTATGGCAAAACCAATACAGTATTGTAAAGTAAAATAAACTAAAATTTAAAAATAAATAAATAAATAAAAACTATTATAGCTAAGCAGAATCTTCTGAGCTGCTTTCAGGACATAAGTCTGCTTTCTCCCTAGATAGTCAGTCTTCTGATTAAAGCAGCTTTTCCTTTCTACCAGTACATGCCTCTGGAGTATTGGTTTTTGAGCAGCAAGCAGTCAGACCTGAGTCTGGTAACATTTATGGTGCCTGATAAATATTGAGTTAGAGGAAGAAGATCAGGATGAGTCACTATAGGAACTTCCCTAGTGGTCCCATGGCTAAGACTCTGTGGTCCCAACACAGGGGCCCCGGGGTTTGATCCCTGGTCAGGAAACTGGATCCCACATGTCACAACTAAGAGTTCATAAGCAGCAACTAAAGATCCCACATGCTGCAATGAAGATCAAAGGTCCTGCATGCCCTAACTAAGGCCCAACACAGCCAAACAGGTAAATAAAATAAAATGGTAAAATCTTAAAAAGGACATCATTATATAGCTGAATCCTTGGAGATGAACATCACCGAGAGAAAGGATCAATAATAAAGAAAAGGAGGCCACAGTCTTTGCTCCTAGAAACATATGGTTAAGAGATAGATAGGAAAAGAAGAACCACCCAACATCTACATAAAAAAGTACTTCTCATTAGAATTTGTCACAATCTGCTCCCTTTTAACTTTTTATGCTTTGGTGCTTAATATCTAATGACTTGATATCTGTCCCAGATTTATGCATAGTAAGTACCTTATAACAGACATACTGATTTTAGTTTTTCAGTCTACATCAAATTTACTAGCATGTATTGTAAAAAAAATTTATAAAATATTCTTTCTGACAAAATGGTTTTCCAGTAATCCTTTAAAACACAAAACAAGACCAAGAAACAAGGAGGGACTTGTCTTGACTTTCATTCTTTAGGCAGAAGCTTCCTGTTGGAGCCAAAAGAAAATTTATGGCGAATCCCTTCAACAACAGGCACAGAAGAGACATCCAGGCACCAAATGTTCACTTATTAATAAATTAAATTCTCTAAAGACCAGATATGATTTATTTTATGTGGACATGGAAGTTCACTGTAAGCTTGATGAGATATGAATACATTATACTAGTACCAATAGCATAGTTTGAAACATATTTCTTTTACATTCCTTAAAATTTCTGATGAAAGACCAGTGAGAAATTAAGCATATATTAGTAACAACATGAAATATGAGTTGGAAAGCACTTTGGGAACCCCTATCAATATTTTCACTTTACAGATGAATCTTAATCCCAGAGACTAGATGTACCACATAGGCTACATTTAACTAACTTATTAAGCCAGTTTTATAAATCTTCTTAGTTTTCTTTCCTGAAAGTCAACAAGAAGAAAAAATGGCAATCTCTAATGTAATCCCTTCACCCAAGGCATAAAACTAGTGGGTTCAAAACACAAATAACATTATAATAACACTTTTAAATACTGCCTTCTAATTGCCATTGCAGTCTATAAATTCCTATAATATCCTCTGTCTAGTCCCAACTGGATGGCATACTCCAAGTCACCTGTATCATTAATAAGCTAAAAAAACAAAAACAAAAACAAAACCCCACAATCACCAGGCAGAGCAAATTTCCAATAGAACAAAACTTACCCACTCTGGCATGTTCATTACCATTTGCAAAAGCATTAAAAAAAGGCTCAAAGCAACATTTAACATTTCATTTACATTACACAAATATTCATTTAACATTAATATTTCACTTAAACTTATTTTTAAGCTGAAGTGTCATTATTGATTCAATCCATGGGCATAAATACCCTTAAGAATATTCACAACCAGTAAATGGGGAAAAAAGTGATATAAAAACCATAGCATGTGTCCTCTCGGACAAGGAGTAATACAAAATTTAACATAACAAATTTTCAGTCAGTTTTGGAACCTGTGTCCAAATCTAAAGTTAACTGAGCTCAGCATGTATTGTGCATTACTGTGATATGGTAATATGCTGGATATTGACGGTACAAAAATGAAAAACAAGTCCTTCCTGTTAATTACCTCAGAATTTTCTAAGGAAGGTAAATGTATAATTACATTATAAATATTTACGTCCCCACAACCACTCTCCAGCCTAAGCCACCGTCATTCTCGCCTGTGAGACTGCAATCCAGTTCTCTCTGCGCTACTCTGATCCTTCTCTAATCCTGTCTCACCACATGGTTCCTTCCGTTGCTCTTAAAATAAAAAGTGACCTCCTTAGCTTGGTTACAGAAGCCTCCTGGGTGTGGGGGCTCTAGCTCTGCCTCCTCTCCAGTCTCATCTCCTCCCACCTTTCCATCGGGTTTAATAAGCTCTAGTCATAGTAGCTACTTTCTTTGCTGTGAACCCAAGCTTGTTCTTGCCTGTGACCTTTAAACTTTGTTCCTTTGTCTGAAATGCCCCTTTCTGGCTCTTCAAAGAGTTGCAAGATTTAAAATATCAGCTTGGATTTCAAATATCACCTCCTCAAAGATGTTTCACCTGACTATTTGGTTTCAAGAATTCTTGTACTCTACTTCCTATCACATCACCTTCTGAAAAAGACATCATCCTATTTATTACCTACATAGCACAACTTCCGTTCTGAAAATAGAACAGTGCTTTGCATCTTATACAAATTAAAATTAATAAAAACTCTTCACTGAGAATTTTAAGTTGCGATTTATATGAATTTGACATTCTAAAACTGCACAAAAGGGCTACAAATACAAAATACCCATCTATCTACCCAGCCACCTTGTGTCTGTCTACAGTAGATGCTTTGGGTCTATCTAATTGTGTCTATTTACAATGTTGTGAAAAGAAATGGAATATGTATTATAGGAGAAAAGCATTGACAGTTATCAAGGGATGCAAAATTTAGTTACTTACAACTAACTTGGGCAAAAACTTCATCTCTCTAGGTTTCAATCTACTGATTCGTACATCAGAGATTATATTAGATAAATTTAAAAGAACTTTTCAGTTCTAAATTTTACTCATTTGAAGCATACTTCTTCTAAATAAAAACTTCAATATTCCCTTAAATGTACATTTTAAAATAACTTGAACACAGTGAGAAAGGAATATCAGGCACTCAGTTATGGGTCCTGTCCGTTTGTAGTTATTTTGCCTTAACTACTCTTTTTTGATGCCTCATTTCTTGACTCCTTTCCATTTCCTATTCCAGAGTGGGGAAAAATACTGAAACTATCCACAAAAGCATATTTAATTATGCAGCCATCCCTCCCTTAGAAAACAAATGTACTTCTAATAATGGCTATATGCCAAAAAATTTTTAAAAACCAGAGTACTAAGAAGAATTAGTTTTACATATTCATTTACAGAACATTTATCACTATTTTTCTGATAACTTACACAATAAAGAATCTACTGCATTTTCTGATAAAACTAAATCCAAAAATTTCTCCTGCAAGTAATACTCCCTATTACCACCCCAGGAAAAAAAAATTCAGGAGAATATTGAAACATAAAAAATAAATTAAAAGATTAGTAGTGGGTAAAGACAGCAAAGTCAGAATAAGGGAGCTAATTCTTAAAATTAATTCATAGTATTTTTTTTCTAGTGGCATTTCAAATGAAGCAACGATGAAGGAATTGGTTGTGAAAAATCTAAAGTATATAATAAAATTATGGGAAAGAAGCTTAGACGATGCGGTAAGTAGAATTAGTTTGAGGTACAGAAAATGCAAGCAGAAAGATAGGATTAAAAAAAAAAAAAAAACTATTTCATAAAATGACAAGAGGTCCTTCAGCACTCCAAGAAAATAATCAGGGAATTACTTTAGCTCAGTAGGGGTACCCAAAATAGTATGCATGTGAAAACCCTAATTTAAAACATTTCATATAAGAAAACTTAAAAAAATAAATTCTGCAGTAAACTTAAATTAGTTTAAAAAAAAAAAAAAACTATTTCATAAAATGACAAGAGGTCCTTCAGCACTCCAAGAAAATAATCAGGGAATTACTTTAGCTCAGTAGGGGTACCCAAAATAGTATGCATGTGAAAACCCTAATTTAAAACATTTCATATAAGAAAACTTAAAAAAATAAATTCTGCAGTAAACTTATATTAGTTGACTACTATCTTAACATGGCAATAAAATTGCATTGTGAAGGAAAGTCAGGGATGGTGATGCAGTTAGTTGCATAAAATTACATGCTGTGCTAGGCTGATAGAGTATCATCACAACCCTACATTTATAAACATATACACACAATATAAATAAACAAATGAACTGATGGTTAATTAAGTGTATCCTCCATTTAAAATTTTTCATTTTCCACATTCATAGCCCATCACTGATTCATTTTTACTAGCTGGAAAATGGGAGAAGGAATTTAATATCATACAAATATATTAGCTTTATTTCCTCAAGATATTTCATTCCCATTCATCTTTAAGTTTACTACCTGTGTTACTAACTTAACACATCAAAGTCAATAGTGGTCAAAAAATTCTTTTTCCAAGGGATCAGCAAAAGTAAATGCTTCTCAGCTCCTTGAAAGCTATTGTAAATGCAAATAAGTTAGAAATCAGTACATCTTACCAGACACCAAACCAGCTATAGAAATTGCCTCACAGAACACATGACTCACTACTAAGGACAATGAGGAGTTTAACAAATTTGTTACATAAGTTCATTCTGGACTGGTTAAGATAAACTGAGGGTAAACCCAGTGAAAGACACATCCTTTATAGTCTACAGTTTTTATCCTTGACCCCAATCTCAGGCCTTTAGAGGCTGCGGTACTTCCAAATATTCCAGAAAGCAAGATTTTGTTGCCAAAATACAAGCCTCTAAAACTTCAAAATATTACATTCAGTGAGCAATATATTATCATTTAGAATGAAAAGAGAACTAATAATATTTTAATTATATACCATGCATCAGGTAAGGAGTGAGATGATTTGCTGATGAGATCTCATTTAAACTCCAAACTGAACTGGGGGGGTGGGGAGGGACTGAAAATACCTTTCACCACTGAAGTCCTATGAAAATAACTAAAACATAAGGCACAGCCCTTGTTATCATGACTGCTTTGAACAAGAAGGCAAGAATACAGCTCAAGGCTATATCTGCAATGGCGAAGTCAATGTCCTCTCAAAGTGTTCTTTATCACTGCAACCTGAATCTCATATTACCACTCATTGTAATTGTGGGGGACATGGAAAAAACTATCAACCACTCACCATAATGCATGTAACAGTTTCCTTTGGTGGGGTCCAGCTCAATAGCCTTCAAGAAGAACTTTTCAGCCTCACTCTTACGACCCTTGAAAAACAGAGAAAATGGATGATTCAGCAGCACATCGAGAGGGATTCTTCACCTCCTGAGCCCATATGAGGTAGACTAATGTCTACCTGGTATGCATCATCAAAAAGCAGTGTTTTGTTTTTATCTAAATGGGATGATCGAGCAGAATGTGTTGAGAGAGAAGACTGAAGTCAGAATCCTGGAAAACATCAAGATTAGAAGAAGAGACAGAGTGAGTTCATCAAAGATGTCACAGAGAAGAACCAGGAAAGCAGGAGAAAAAACGGAAAAAATGGTTTCATGGAAACCAAAAGGATGAGAGAGTTTTCAGGAATGGTGGGAAATGTGTTCTCATTTTCTATTTTATTTTCTCCCTTCAATTTACATTGTCGACATTCATTCATTCATTCTTCCTTGTAAAGAATGATGATCATTTTAGCTTTTGAGATGATTTTGTCCTAATGTTTACTTTTTATAGGAAGAAACTAAGTCACAATTTGTTGAATCTCAAGCAAATCCTTGCTGCTGTCACTCAGGACTACAATATACATAAATCAGGATTTAGTCTAAAGCTAGATCATCTCCCTAGCTACAGCTTTAAGTAAACATTAGCATCAGTATCAGAAGAAAATGATTTTTCGTGAATTAATAGCATAATCCAGGCAGATTCTAAAACTAGACATTCTTTGCTGTATTGCAGCTTCTGAACCAAAACTGCCTACAGAGTAACAAAAAGGGGGTGACTCAAGGTTAGAGAAAAGTCCAAAGAAGACCCTTCCTAAAAAAGCCCTGTCCTGTATGGCAAGGGTAAAATGAAGATCTGTGTTAACTGGGTAGAAGCAAGTCATGGGTGGTGCCCGGAAGCTGTGGGTCTAAAGAAAAGAGAAACAATCTCATCTGATCGTTCCTTCTAATTCATACACTGTCTACCACATTAGCTTCATGTGATGTTTTTCTTTCCCTTTCACATATATATTTTTTAAACCACTGTTAAGGAGATAATTATTCCAAAGATAGAGGTATATGATTAACCTAATATTCTACATTTTATGCAACTTTGACTCATGTCTGCAAAAGATCTCTTTTTGTTTATTCATTTTGCTTAAAAAGCTCATTCTGTTGCCCTTTTACTTAACCATTATTCCAGCAGCTAGTGATAACTATACGATCAGACCACTGACTTTCTCTTTCATTTTACTAACGGTACTCATGTCAATAACTCCTCTTTAATTTATAAGAAACATTTTGCCAAATACCCAATAATTAAACATTAAAAATTCTCCTGCGATATTTCTCAGTGTTTTAACTTCAAAGGAAAGCAAAAGCAAAATACTTGCTACACATATTACCCTTTGTTGAAGTTAGAATTAGCAAGAATCTTACCAAGATAGGATCCCCTAAATGATTAAATAATTGTGATGATGTAGGCAGTCTACAATATGAATCAAGAGCACAGATTTCAGGAGGCAGAGCAGCTCTCACACTTTTGTAGCTAAATGACCCTTGGAGAATAATTTCATCTATAACTTTCTTTATTACAAAAAAAGAGAGCAGGTGGAGCACAGAAGATTTTTCAGGGCAATGAAACTATTCTGTATACTACTGTAATGACAGATAACATGTCATTCTACATTTGTCAAAAACATATAGAAAACACAGCACAAAGAGTGAACCCTAATGTAAACTATGGCTTTTAATTAATAATAAATGTATCAGTATTGGCTCATCAGTTGTAACATGTACAAGACAAGTTCAAGTTAACACAACCAGAGAGGTGTAGGAGGATAAGAGACTATATACCAATTCTATATCTTCTGCTCAATTTTTTTTTGCAAACCTAAAACTGCTCTAAAACGAGCATTTATTATTTTTTAATATGATGATAATAAAATCTATTTCATGTGATTACAGAATTATCTGAAAGGATATACATGAAGTATTGTTACAATAGACAGGCATATTCTATGCTTATAATAAATGTTAACTTATTTTATTTGTAGAGTGTTGTTATTGTTCAGTTGCTAAGTTGTGTCCAACTCTGTGATTCCATGGACAGGCTTCTCTGTCCTTCATTATCTCTTGGAGTTTGCTCAAATTCATATTCATTGAATTTGTGATGCCATCCAACCATCCCATCCTCTTCTCCTCTTCTCCCTCCTGCCCTCAAACTTTCCCAGCATCAGGGTCTTTTCCACTGAGTTGGCTCTTTGCATCAGATGATCAAAGTACTGGAACTTAAGCTTTAGCACTGGTCCTTCCATTAAATATTCAGATTTGATTTCCTTTAGGATTGACTGGTTTGATCTCCTTGCTGTCCAAGAGATTCTCAAGAGTCTTCTCCAACACCACAGTTCAAAAGCATTAATTCTTCAGTGCTCAGCCTTCTGTAGTGTCCAACACTCACATTCATTCATGACTACTGGAAAAACCATAGCTTTTAATATATAGACCTTCATCTGCAAAAGTGATGACTCTGCTTTTTAATATGCTGTCTAGGTTTGTCATAGCTTTTCTTCCAAGGAGCAAGCATCTTTTAATTTTATGGCTGCATTCACCATCTGCAGAGACTTTGGAGTCCAAGAAAATAAAATGTCACTGCTTCCACTTTTCCCCCTTCTATTTGCTATGAAGTGATGGGACGGGTGCCATGATCTCAGTTTTTTGAATATTGAGTTTTAAGCCAGCTTTTTCATTCTCCTCTTTCATTCTCATCAAGAGGCTCTTTAGTTCCTCTTCACTTTCTGCCATTAGAGTGGCACCATGTGCATATCTGAACCTGTAGATATTTCTCCCAGCAACCTTGATTTCAGCTCCTGATTCATCCAGCCTGGTATTTCACAAGATGTACTCTGCATATATATACATACATAATATGCAATAAAATACAGAGTTCTGAATGACAAAAACTGTATCTTGCTTTATTCAGAGCCTCAAAACACATGGTCAGTCTTTAAACCATCATTGGAAAATAATATACTAAGAACTTACACAAGATAATGAAAGATACAAAATGAAAACTATCATTGGTAAAGACCCTGGACAAATGTTTTATACAAAAATATAAAGGCATCTGTGAACTTTATTCCACTTAAGTTTTAAGGACAGAAGAGAAGAGAGTGGCTCACTTATCACTGTCACAGTAAACAGTGTAGTAAAATCCTTATGTGTACAATCCACTGGCAAAGCAGCAATGGTGGCAGTCTAGCTGCTATGTCATGACCAACTCTTGTGACCCCATGGACTGTAGCTCACCAGACTCCTCTGTCCATGGGATTTTCCAGGCAAGAATACTGGAGTGGGTTGCCATTTCCTTCTCCAGAGGATCTTCCAGAGCCAGGGACTGAACCCAGGTCTCCTGCATTGCAGGAAGATTCTTTACTGAGCTAAAGCAGCAGTATATAGCTTTAAAAAATAAATCAAAATTCAAAGGCGAGTCATATCAGGTTACTCAAATGAACCAGGTTTTTAAAAGACAGTGAGCCCTACCACCTCCTAGATGCAAAACAAATATATCGAAGGCCAGAACATTCTTTTTTGTGGGAAGTAGCAAACCACCAAGTAAAAACCCATCTTTCTACTTTGATCACTATTTAGTCAAGTGCCAAATTATGTGCAAAATAAAAGTCTCAGGAGAGTATATAAAATTTAAGATTCAACCAGACACATAAGCCAACCACACACACACATCACTGGATCATAGGAAGGGTAGTAGGGAGGTAACACTGAGTTTAATGAAGTTTACTCTTTTCACTATTACTGTTTTAGAGGGACTTCGGTTTAAAAAGTAGAGAAGAAGAAAAAATCATGTCTCAGCAGGTTTTTTCTTGGCATTGTTTAGATTACGTCAGCATTTCTACAAGCAAGCATTATGGAGTACCCTCTGGTTATACAAAACCCCTCATATCAACCATCCTTACTCATTGTGTGTATTGTTTGGGGTGTTTGAGAAAACCAAGAAAAAGGAACTGTGGTCAGTGTGACAAATAAGGGAAATGTGAGCGGAGTGGCTCGGTTTCCACTGCCAGGTCTATGACTTATTGGCATATTCATTTGTTTTTTTAAGTAAAATTTTATTGAATTCCTTGTGCTGTACTAAGTAGTATGGATACTCAACTGAACCACACAGAGTGTCCCTTCCAAGTCTGAGTTGCAGGAAATACATAGAAAACAAGTAACCCAATAAGCAAGGGAGTCAGCTAGAGAACTGAGAGCTAACAATGACTTTCTCTGATTCTCACTGAGGGATCTGGCCTGGAGCCGAACAAGCCTCTGTTTGAATCTTGTTGCCTCTATTTATTTATGTGTGACTCTGAGTATCTTTTGTAACATCTCTGAACCTCTTTTACCTCACTTGGAAAAATGAACATAATACCAATTTTGAGGGGTTGCTAAAAATCGTTAAGTCAAGTGGAAATTACTGGTTTCACCAATTTTATATAACTGTCTGAGATTTTTATTTTCCTCATAATTTGGCACTTGAGTAAACAGTGATCAAAGGAGAAAGATGGATTTTTACTTGGTGGCATAAAAAGCTCTGACATTCTTTGGTTTTTCTATCTCCTCAAAAAAAAATCATTATTTCCACCTTAAAGGCCACTATCTGGTTCCTAATTACCAAAATTCAAAAATACTTTGTAGAACTTTATGTCATGGTAGAAACTAAACTTCACAATTTTCCTATAAAATGTCACCCATTCCTATCACTTTCCCCTTCCTCCAATAAAAGACTCTTCCAGCTCACATCTTCAATGTTACTATAGATTTCAGGTTTCCTGACTTACTTGTCAAGTTTGCAGCACTTTACCGAGTATGAAAAACACAGACTCAAGATTAGTGTCATTTAAAGTCATGAAAAAAAGTATTCTCAATCGGAACTAGTCTTGGCCAGGTCCTTTTCTGATTGGCAGCAGTAAAACATACACATTAATGTAAATATTCAGTAAAGTTTAGGTAGCCTGTTCTACAGCATATGATTAGTTCACAGCACATTTGTTTTCTAATTAAACTGGATGCTACCTTCCCTGCTCAGAAACAGGTGCCCACCTGAGCAGGTATAAAAGGTAAACAGTATCTCTTTCAACAGCTAATCAATGCTTTTCCCAACTACAAAATAAAGGAATATAAAAATAGATACTTACATAGTAATATTTACACATACACAATTCCTCTCAAACCTGGACTTAAGGACAAACTAGGACTTAAGGAAGCACTCAGGAATATTAAACATGAGAGAACTATATACTATTAATGGCTTCAGCTTGAACTGTCTCATTTTTAAAAGTTAACCATACACCAATTTTTTTACTTAATTTTAGTAGCAAATCACACATTACATCTACCACCCTACACACAAGTGTTTTGATGCCACAGCTTAGAAGTGCTATTTTACTGAATGACCTGAAAATATCAAGATTCTACATTCTTGCAGGTATATATTTGTAATGTAAGTAGCAAACTAATCTTGTCCTTTAAACTAGATTACTCCCTTAAGACTTTACTTTTTCATCTATAGCCATCCAGATATTCTATAAATATAATTATCAGTCAACAAATGAACAGGTCACCACTATTTTCTCATACATAACTTAATAGCATATAGTAACTCTTTAGTTATTCAGTTGGTCACATTTTCAGTAAACTACAGAGCTATGAATAAAGCAGTAATTTCTCCACTTTACATGTGGAAACTGTCACACGAGCCAAGGTCTGTGCTGTGCTGTGCTTAGTCGCTCAGTTGTGTCCGACTCTTTGCAACCCCATGGACCGTAGCCTGCCAGGCACCACTGTCCATGGGGAATCTCCAGGCAGGAATACTGGAACGGGCTGCTGTGCCCTCCCCCAGGGAATCTTTCCAACTCAGGGATTGAACCCAAGCCTCCTGATAAACCATAAAAAGTGGTCCTCAGACTAGCTGGATTCTCATCCAAATATTCATATCCCAATAAGGGATTACTTGTGTCTTCAGCACTGGTAGGAACACCAGTTGTGGGCATGGGTGTTCAGTCGTATCCAACTTTTTTGAAATCCCATGGACTATACAGCCTTCCCTGGTGGCTGAGAGGTTAAAGCGTCTGCCTCCAATGCGGGAGAGCCGGGTTCGACCCTGGGGTTGGGAAGATTCCCTGGAGAAGGAAATGGTAACCCACTCCAGTATTCTTGCCTGGAGAATCCCATGGATGGAGAAGCCTGGTAGGCTGCAGTTCATGGGGTCGCAAAGAGTTGGACACGACTGAGCGACTTCACTTTCACTTTCAATACAGCCTTCCAGGCGCCTCTGTCCATGGGATTCTCCAGGCAAGATTAAGTGGGTTGCCATTTCCTCCTCCAAGGACCTTCCTGATCCAGGGATCAAACCCCTGTCTTCTGCATCTCCTGCATTGCCAGGCAGATTCTTTACCACTGAGTCAACTAGGCAACCCAGTAACATCAGTTGGAATAATACAAAAAATAAACCAGAGGATTTTCCTCAGGTTGCCCTACTCCTATTTAGACGCTGCTTTAAGTTAACTGTAGATGAGTCTCTTTCTGCAATTGTGATACAGCAGTCACTTTCATACATTTAGTGTTTATTTTGGGGGAATGTCTGGTGATGATAACGGTTGGTCATTCATTCAAATGTGTATCTACGTGGACAAGAAATAAGAAAGGGAAGCAGCCAATAAAATGGATCTAAAAGCTTATATGGGATTCCCTGGTAGTAAAGAATCCACCTGCATGGCAGAAGACCTGGGTTCTCCCCTGGAGAAGGGAATGGCAACCCACTCCAGTATTCTTGCCTGAAGAATTCCATAGCCAGAGGAATCTTTTTCTAGTGGGCTATAGTCCATGGGGTCACAAAGAGTTGGACACGACTGAGCACACAAAAGCATATATGCAACTTAGTGTGTGCATGCTCAATCCCAAGCTCCTCTGTCCATCTAATTTTCCAGGCAAGAATACTGGAGTGGGTTGCCATTTCCCAGTCCAGGGGATCTTACCCACCCAAGGATTGAACCCACGTCTCTTGTGTCTCCTTCACTGTCAGGTGGATTCTTTACCACTGTGCCACCTATGAAACCTGAAAGCTTGTATATAGTTTGGTAAATGTGTTGTTTACAGCTGCATTATAGTTTGAGTGCAAAAGAAAAGCAATAAAACAGCCTTGAAAAAATAATTTGTGAAGGTCCTCATTTAACAAACAGAAGAAGCATTGTTTGATAGTACATCTTAACATCAGTGTTTATATGTGAAGTGTCTTCAGGATATAAAATGTTTTCTCCTTACAAGAAATAGATCATTAAAAAAAAAAAAATCTAACAATTGAATTAAATCTTACTAACGAAGATGATTTACATCAAACCATTTAAAGTCCCTCTCTAAGTCATTATGCATAATCAATCAGAGATAACCCTAATTAAAGGCAAAGTCAAGGGGCAAGGGTAATGATAACCTTCAGGATGAAATGCTTTATTATTATACTACTAAAATATTTACCATCAAATTATCAGGGACCCAAAATTTGATGATGACGTTCATTTTTTTAGGAGCAGAATACTATTTCTAGAAAGTTTTAAAAATAGTAGAATAATGCTACAAACAAACAAAAAATGAATGTGGCTAAATAGCTTAATGATAACAGTTTGTGCTTCTCATTGAATTGTCCCTCAAGTTTCACCTTCTCTAACTGTCAGGTCTTTTGTGATCTCTTTTCCTAAACGTCCCAAAGCAGAAGCCACTTCACAGACACTTGGAATATATTGTCATTAAGCCTAAACATATGTCAAATTAAGGGCAGCCAATGGTGACAGGGAGTGACCTCACAGTGTCCAGGGGTAGCATCCAGAATAAGTGCTGAGACCTCAGCAGGGCTGTACGGCTCTGGGGCATGCCTGGGCAAGGCTCGAGCCCAGAACCACAACTCCCAGACCAGAAAAAAGCTTCCCTGAAACCCATCCCAGGTCCACTGCAGAGCCATCAGACTTCAGGGTGAGGAACTAGCTCAGACCCAGTTGACTCGGGCAGCTTCATTCCTAGCTTTTTGAATACCATGGCACCCACTCTAGTACTCTTGCCTGGAAAATCCAATGAATGGAGGAGCCTGGTAGGCTGCAGTCCATGGGGTCACTAAGAGTCGGACATGACTGAGCGACTTCACTTTCACTTTTTACTTTCATGCATTGGAGAAGGAAATGGCAACCTATTCCAGTGTTCTTGCCTGGAGAATCCCAGGGCCAGGGGAGCCTGGTGGGCTGCCATCTATGGGGTCGCACAGAGTCGGACACAATTGAAGCGACTTAGCAGCAGTAGCAGCAAGCCTTCAGATTTAGGTGAACCTTTGGACAGGAGGAGGCCACAAAATTGGTTGAAATGAAATGGCAGACAAAGTGGGATAAAAGACTTCAGAAGACTGAATTTCATTTGAAGAAGTTAAAGTCCATCAGCCATATGCAGCTGGTATCCTGGCTTCAATGTCAAACGTGTTACATGAGCAAAAGGCACAAACCAGCAGCTTGTTAATACCAAAATATAAGGGTTGATATCCCTCAGAAAGATATGTTACATTTACTCAATATCCAATTTACCTAAAAGGTAAATTAATACATTGAGATGTTATTATTCATCTATCAGCAACATTGCTCCCAAATTACAGAATTCAGTATTCCTGATGGCTCATTAGAAACTGCACTCAGCTAACACAAAGCTAAGTATAGAAAAAGATAGTAAGATATTCCTGGGAGTAATTTGATATGCCTCAAAACTTTTAAGTCACAGATACACTTGGCTAAACAATTTTATCTCTAGTTATTTGTCCTAAGGAAATACCTGTAAATTCCAAGAGGTAGCTATTTATTTTCATTATAGCATTGTTTATACAAATTCAGTGTCTACCAGCACAGACTTGGTTAACCACATGCCATTTCAAGGAAATATGTATTTGTTAAAATGATTTTGTAGACAGTATTTAAACCACCAGATATTTCATGATCCATTGCTAAATGAAATAAGCAGGTTGCAAGATGCTGCTTATGTTCTAAGTAACTTTTTTTTTTTAATGAAAGAGAGTATTTTAAAGAGGAGGCTAGCACTGCCTCTATCACTGGCTCATTTTACTGCTGGATTTCAAAGGTGAATGAGAGGGTTGGTTCTCTGGTATCTTAAGACGGATGCAGAGGGAAGCACACACCTAAAGTAAACTATTAAAAAAATACTGCTGTGTTAGTGTCAAACTAAGTGACCTGAGAACACAGAACAACTTCATCCACTGGAAAGGGAATTCTTCAGAGATGTGACATTTCACTAAGGAGAAATGAATTAAGCTCCTGCTATGTACCATACTGTGTTACAGTCCTGGTAATCAAGATGAAGTTCCTGCCCTCCTGCAGCTCACACTCCAGTGGTGGAATGGTAGTTCACACAGGAGCAGTGACACTGTAGGTCTAATGTAGTTTGGTTAAAAAAATAAATAAATAACACAGGCTAATGTGAGAGAGCAACACACACTGGGGGTGGGATGGAGTTTGAGAAAGTCATCAAGAAAAGTCTATGTTGACGCTGGAAAAGCAACCTAAGTAAAGGAAGTGAGGAGACTGGAGTTAACTTTTCCTTTTGGTAGTAAAAGCCACAGTTTCGGTATTGGATGTCACACGTTGCTTTGACTCGTAGCATTTCCTTGGTGTTAACCAGCAAAGCCACCAAACAGCCTCTGGGAACTACACAAAATATGGAACACTTCATGAATGTATGTCATCCGTGTGTGAGGGCCATAATAATCCTCTCTGCATCATTTCAATTTTAGTGTATGTGCTGCTGAAGCAAGCCCTGGAATTTCTCTTAACTAGAACAGAACACCATGGAGGATTTTAGATAGAAGCACAACATGATCTCACGTATTTTTACAAAAAAACCCCTGAAATCTTGACCAGAAAACTGACTGCATCAGGCACAGAAAAAAGGGAGACCACTTAGGAGGTTGTTAATACTCCATGGCAAAGACTAGGGTAAAAGCAGTGGAGTCAGTGAGATGTGGTTAGATGTGGAGTATTTTGTAGATGTATGACTGATAAGATTGGATATAGGTATAACATAAAAACAGGAGTCAAAGATGACTCCATAGCTTTGGCTTGTGGCACCTAGGTGAATGCAGGTATCATTTATACACATGAAAAAGATTTCTTGAGAGCAAGTGTAGGTAGGAAGGTAGGTAGGAAGGTACATGTGTAGTGGAGCAATCAATTCCTATTTGATTGAGATGCTACAGCAGGAGAGTATGGAGGACTAATTCAGAAAGCCTGACCAGAGAGGAAGTCACAGCTCAAGCCTTGGCAAAAACACCAGCTATCTGGTAGCTTCCCTGAGAAGAAGTTAAAAGAAAACTTGCAAGAATGCCAAGAGGAAAGCAAAAACAGAAAAAAAGGAAAAAACAAAACCAAACAAAAACAAAACAAGCCTTTTTTTAAAGTATGGTTTTAGTAAAAGAGAAGAAAAATATATTAAATTACTGTTTAAAATAAGTAGCTTGACTTTCACAAATATTTTAAGTATTTTATTAGTAAAAAATAGATGTTGCTTTCTATACAGCTTTGACATTTATGGGTTAAACTTTTACTTTATAATTATGAAATCATTTTTAAATATCAAAATCAGCTATTTTTAGACTTCAGAATAGTACACAGAATTTCTCTTTGACTCATAAATAGAAAAATATGTGTTTGTAATTAAAACAATGAACTTTCAGCAATCCATTAAGTTTATTCATTGATTTGCTTAATCCAACAAATATTTACTGGGAGTCAGACATGACTGAAGCGACTTAGCAGCAGTAGCAGCAGCAGCAATGTTAAGCACTGGGATGAGAATGGTGAATTAGGGCCAACCTTTGATATATGTGTTTGTAATTAAAACAATGAACTTTCAGCAATCCATTAAGTTTATTCATTGATTTGCTTAATCCAACAAATATTTACTGGGAGTCAGACATGACTGAAGCGACTTAGCAGCAGTAGCAGCAGCAGCAATGTTAAGCACTGGGATGAGAATGGTGAATTAGGGCCAACCTTTGACTTCCCTGGTGGCTCAGAGGTTAAAGCGTCTGCCTCCAATGCGGGAGACCCGGGTTCGATCCCTGAGTCGGGAAGATCCCCTGGAGAAGGAAATGGTAACCCACTCCAGTATTCTTGCCTGGAGAATTCCATGGTTACAGTCCATGGGGTCTCAAAGAGTCGGACACGACTGAGCGACTTCACTCCCCTCACTGTTCACCTTCATGAAGAGTCCAAAACTGTAGGTGTCATGCGTACAACATAATATTCTAAGTGAATTTCACTTAGAATTAGTTGAAGTACTTGGGAAAGTCTTCCAAAGGAAGTGTTGCTTGCTCTAAAAAATCTGAGAGCTGTGTGATTAACTAGTTGAAGGGAGACAAAAATACATGAAGTTGAGACACAACAAAGGTAAAATCTCTGCAGCAAAAACACTGCATGAACCCATGGTGAGGGAGCCAGAGAGAAGGAATAGAGGTGGGCTATTTGAAAAGGTTGAAGGTAGAGCCCACCTTCAGATAGATTACATGCAGGAATTTGTCCTTATCTGTTTTGTCAATATCACTCTGAGGGTTGTGTGGATAACAGTTGTAATGGGAACAGAAGGGATGCAGGCAGATTAATCCAGGCTTTTAAAAGAGAGTGATGGGCTGATCATGGAGAGGAAGATTAGTGGACTGACAGGAGGGATATTTAGATAATACAGATAGGATTACAAGATGGATAGGAGAGGGAGAAGGTGTGAGATGGAGGTCACAAAGATGACCTCAAGGTTTCTGATCCTGAAACTGAGATAAAGTAGGTAAATAATCGAAAAAGACCAGGTTAAGGGAGGAAACTCACAAGCTCAGTTCTGAGAATTATACAGTACCTTTGAGACATCTGAGCTGTCAAAGATGTGGTTTGTTAGTCAGGCTGAATCAAGAGAAGTGAGGTAAGGTAAAACAGTATTTCAGGAAGACACGAGTAGTCAATTATGTCAATTTCTGAAAAACTCCCAGTGGGTTTAGTGACACAGAGATCAGACACAAATAAGTTCAGTAAGGTGTATTTTTACAGAATAATAGGTCTGGAAGCCAGAAGGAGTGGGGGTAAGTCTGGGGAGAGGGTTGAGGAAACTGATGCCCTCAGTCAATATGTCTGGCTCTGAAGGAGAGGAGATGTTTTCATGTCAGTAGAAGAGAATGAGACATATTGGGTGTTTGGAAAAAGAACATAGAAAATCAAAACATAAATTGGAATTGGAAATAAAGATTAATGTGTAGATTTACTTTTTCATAGTTGAATTGAAAATTAAAAAAGAAAGCCTAAAAATTCTAGAATTCTTAGTTAACTTTCCAATTATAACCAAGGCCAAAATAAACCAGTCTGGAATTCTTTAAACTGAGTCTTTTCCTTCTGGGTCCCCTAAGAGAACACTTGATTCCTGCTTTTGTTGTGACCCTTACCAGACCCTTACCAGATGCACTCTTATTCCCACTGGTAATCTCTTCTAATCGTAAACCACTGTAGCAGATTGATTTAGTCAACACTTAGCAAAAAGCTGGGGCTTCCCTGGTGGCTCAAACAGCAAAAGCATCTGCCTACAATGCGGGAGACCCGGGTTCAATCCCTGGGTTGGGAAGATCCCCCAGAGAAGGAAATGGCAACCCACTCCAGTATTCTTGCCTGGAAAATCTCATGGATAGAGGAGCCTGGCAGGCTACAGTCCATGGGGGTCCCAAAGAGTTGGACACAACTGAGCAACTTCAGTTTTAGCCAAGGGCCAGATGCCATGTGCATGAAGTCTCTTCAGTCATGTCTGACTCTTTTTGACCCGATGGACTGTGGCCCTCCAGGCTCCTCTGTCCATGGGATTCTGCAGGCAAAAATACTGGAGTGGGCTGCCATGCCCTCCTCCAGGGGATCTTCCCAACCTGGGAATCGACCCTGAAACTCCCACATCTCCTGCCTGGGTAGGTGGGTTCTTTACCACTAGCACCACCTGGAAAGCTGCCAGATGCATGGTAGGTAGTCATAATTGCATGAAAATTTTAAATATATTGGAAAAGAAAATACTGAAAACACACTTCATACTCTCATTGGGAAGTCCTGTTGCCTCCATGATAGTGTGTGTAGGCTTCAGTGGGTAAATCTGACAACATCAGGAGGCTCGAGTGATACCCAGAATGTCACTCCTGTCACTTTTGTCAATACCTCTGCTATACAAGGGGGAAAAAAAAAGAAACCACCATTTCAATTAGCCTTCCATGGTCCATAAGATGCCACCACAGGTTCACAGAAAATAGACACTAATAGGACACTTTAGATGGACAAAGAGGTCCATGTGATCTCTGTTTCAGGAATCAGTGTCATTGGAAAGCCCCCAGATTTAGCTACTGCAACAACTCCAACCATCCGGCTGCACTGTTTGTGCAAATGGGTGCTTCTTGTTTGTCATGAGAAATTGCTGGATTGCTCCATCCCAAACTGTTCAGCCATGACGTGGAAAGCTGCTACGCTGATTGGTCCCCAAGAGGCAGCCTTGGCTCACAGAGCTCAGAGCTGACACTCGTGCTCAGAAGTTAATCCCCATGGGGATGGTTGGGAGAGCTGCAATGTGAGAGTGGAGAAGCAGGAGTGCCAACAACAGCTGCAGTGCAGCTGGGTCGCAAAGGAGAACAAGCAATCCCCGGACACCATAAAAGGCAGGCCATCTCTGCACCTCCATTTGCCACTGGCAGGCTGCCACAACTCTAAAATCCAAACGCTCTCACAAGAAGATAAAGCCACACGTAAATAATTCCCTAACTTCATACCTTTTTTTGGTCGAAATCTTCAGCAGTAAGGATAGAGAGGGTTATTTAATTTATTTAGATGTAAATTTCTTTGATGACTGAACCAGTGTACTGCATAAAAGCACTGGATTCAGTCACAGAAAGTCACTCAGTCGTGTCTGACTCTTTGTGACCCACGGACTGTAGCCCACCAGGCTCCTCTGTCCATGGAATTCTCCAGGAAAGAATACTGGAATGGTTAGCCATCTCCTTCTCCAGAGGATCTTCCCAACCCAGGGATCAAACCCAGGTCTCCTGCATTGCAGGCAAATTCTTTACCATCTGAGTGCACCAGGAACCTGAATTCTAGTCTGGTTCTGATACCAAGAAGATGAATCACCAAGGAAAACCACTAATTTGAATAGGTTTTGCTTTTCTCAATTGTCAATCAAAGGATACGGACTGATTACACTCTACTGGCTTAAAAAATGGAGTTCAACTCAGGGAAGTCATCATTGGTTAAAAATTCAGATTAAAGAAAGTTAAGCTCTTAATTCACATCATACTCCTTTGCTTCCATTGCTTTTCAATCCATGACAGAGAAAAGGAATGCCAGTTCCTTTTCTCCTAGATCCAGCCAGCTGACACTGAGACTGGGGATAGTAGCCAAGACCTAAACTCCACTGTATTTTAATTTACTAACAAACAAAATTAAATGGAATTGGAATGAATGACCCCCTTATTTTCTTCTGAAAGGACTTTAAGGTAAAGATGCCTATCAAAGGCAAAATGTCCTAAAAGTGAAAGTGGCTCAGTAGTGTCCAGCTCTTTAGGACCCCATGGAGCATACAGTCCGTGGAATTCTCCAGGCCAGAATACTGGAGTGGGTAGCCTATCCCTTCTCCAGTGGATCTTCCTGACCCAGGAATCAAACCAGGGTCTCCTGCATTGCAGGAGGATTCTTTGCCAACTGAGCTCTCAGGGAGGCCAAAATGTCCTAGAAAGGTTCTTATACAAACCAGACCACATGCATACTGAAATAGTCTACTGTGCTTCTCATTTTGTCAGTAATTCTCAGAAGTAATTCTGGTTTGCCTGAAACTACTCTATGTCCACTGTTAGAGTGTAAAAATAATAGCCATCCCTTCCTGGTCTGAACAAATATTCTATCGTTGCGAAGTCACTCAGTCGTGTCTGACTCTTTGTGACCCCATGGACTGTAGCCCACCAGGCTCCTCCATCCATGGAATTTTCTAGGCAAGAGTACTGGAGTGGGGTGCCACTGCCTTCTCCAGGAAGGAATTATTCTATAGTTACCCTAATTCTTGTTTCCCTCTCATAAGTATTCACCTAAATCAGACAAGTCAACGATTCAAATGCGACTGCACTGCAATTGCGATGACACTGCCGTATCAGCTGAAACCAGGAGACCCCATAGCAGCACTGGTGAGGGCTTACTGTGACCTCAGCTTCCTATTTCTGCCTCACTCCTAACAAAGAAGACATGAGCAAAGATATCCTTTCACAGCCCAAGGCCATCTGATCTCTCTCAAGCGTAATTAAGTTTCCATTCATCTCTGCTTCCCCAAGACAGAGTTTTCTGGGAGTCTGTTGCCCTAGCACATTGCAATTCTACTTTCTCTTTATAGGTTACATGAGAAGAACAGAAACACTCTAAGAGCAGCTTACTACGTGCCAGGTGCTATTCCAGGCACTTTCTGTGTACTGTCGTACTAAATCCTTGTATTACACCTGAGATGTTATTATTATCTGTTTTACAAAATAAGAAACTGAGGGACAGTGAGATTAGTCTACTTTGTCCAAGGCACAAAAGCTTGATTTGTCAGAACTGGGGTTCAAACAGAGACAATCTGTTTTCACAGTTAAGGTATTACATTATTGACCTGGTCCAGAAGTGTATTACGAGGAATCATTTTGCTATTTAAAGATGAGCTTTACAGAGTAGGTCCACCCATACACTCATGCACCCACCCACCCCTATCCCTCAGCAGAGATTCAGAGAGTATCCACTGTATGCCAAGCACGGTGTCAGGCAATGGATTATGAGATGACTCCTGCTCTTATAGGCTGAATAATGCCATGGTGACTCTGGAAATGGGCATTTACCAATTGCAAGATCATACTTAAAAGGGCTCTCATCGTACATAGTACCTAAGGAGAAAACAGAAACCAAGGAATCTGTGTGTCTGAGCAAGTCCAGGTAAGGGAGGGCTCAAAAAGGAGGTATCATACTTCAGCTGGTTCACAGACAGAGAAAAAGTTGGTCAAGCATCGAGACAACAGGCTACCTGCTCAGTCCAAGTGCTGGTGGCTTACAAGTTCTCTTTACAATATCCAAATTCAGGAAATTATTTAGAAAGTCAGTCTAATGGAGAAAATGTTCCTTGTTTTAACACCATTAAAAGGCCCTGAAGCTAACAAAGGTTCATTTGATCTCAACCATCTCAAAACCCATGTATCTGAAAAACTAAGGTTACTTAACAACATAAGTTATTAAATTTCTACTTTCTGCTAAGTCTAATGATTCTTGAGTCACCTTCTGTGAATAATAAATTTCTGTGACTTACGAAGAAAGAGCTATTGAAATTAAATATTAAACTGTTTAATAAGCATTGTTTAGTAAGCAAAGCTCATTCACTTTAATTTCCAGAGTGTGAAGTGACCAGAGATAGTACATACACAATTACAGGAACATTTAATCCAGGCAAAAAGGGAAAACACACACACAGTAAATGGTCAGAGACTGGCAGATTACCAGGAGAATGAGTTTGTATGTATAAATGCGTATGACAAGCATATCTCCAAACTGGATCCTTCCCAAGTCTTAGCAGAGTATGCAAGGAGAAGCATACACACATGGGTGTTTTAGCATTATTACAGAATAATATTTTCTATTTCTAAGAGAAAATGTGTAAGATCATGGGAAAATGTGGGTCACTAAACAGGAAAAAAATCAAGTACAGAGGTGACACAGAGATGGAAAATAGAAGTCTGAACTTCTCTGCCTCTAGATAGACTATTTAATAGTCTTCAGGTCTAAATTATCACTGTCAACATCTCAGGCCCTTTTGCTCTAGACTGGAAAAATGTACCATGAAGGCTTCATAGAACTCATTAGATATCAACCTCCCAAACAGTCTTCATCAAATTAGGAGCTATGAATTGATGGGTACACTTTAAATGGTACTTTTCATGACTTGCTGGAAGCCAACTGTGGATTAGCCAGAGAGTGAGAAACTCCTGAAGGCCAGTCTTTGGGTGGAGGGTGTGGTTCCCACTCTTTCATGGTCTTAATTTCCAAAGAAACCAATGAGGTTCTCACAGTAAAGAACAAAAAAAGATCCCCTCCTGGTGAGGGTAGGCGAAGAAGAATACACTTTGTGAAATATACTATGATGAATTCAACATATCCAACATCCCACAAAAAAATCACATAGCATGACAAAAGGAAAGAAAAAAGTCCAAAAAGACAAAGTTAGTGTCAGAACCATACTAAGATACTGAAACATGAAACACGTCATAACTGTCAGAAAAGAGACTTGAAATAACTATGATTAACATGTTAAAGATTCTAATGGAAAAAGTAGACAACATGCTGGAACACATGTATAATGTACACAGAGAGAAATTCTAAGGAATAATTAGAAGAAATGCTAAATATCATAACAGAAATCAAGAACAAATTTAATGAGATCATAAGAAGACTCAATATGACCACAGAAAAAGAATCAATGACTTTAAAGATAAGTCAATAGAAACTTCCCATACTGAAAAGTAATGAGAAAAATGAATGAAAAGTACAGAACATCCAAGAACTATAGGAAAATCTCAAAACATGCAACGAACATACCAGTAACTGGAATATCAGATGGGAAAGAAAGACAAGAGGGCAGAATAAATATTTAAAGTAATACTGATGCACAATTTTCCAAAATATAATAAAGGCCACACCATAGATCTGGGAAACACAGAGAGCACTAAGCCAGATAAATCCCCAAATAATAAGCCGAGGCGTAGTATGTCTAAACTACAGAAAACTGAAGACAAAGAGAGAATCTTAAAGTCAGGGAAAAGAAAATACCTATGGAGAAATAAGATTAAGAAATACATTACATTTCTTGGACATCCCTGGTGGTCCAGTGGTT
Source organism: Cephalophus harveyi (assembly GCA_006410635.1). Lineage (NCBI taxonomy): Eukaryota > Metazoa > Chordata > Mammalia > Artiodactyla > Bovidae > Cephalophus > Cephalophus harveyi. The sequence goes on along the minus strand of SJYT01021992.1, from coordinate 220,643 downwards.
AGGAATCTGCCTGCAGGGGACACGGGTTCTATCCCTGACCCTAGAGGATTCCACATGCCTTGGGACAAGTAAGCCTGTACACCATGACTACTGAGGCCTCGCACTACAACTGCTGAAGTCCACACACTCCAGGGCCCCTGCTCTACAAGAGAAGCCAGCACAATAGAAGCCCACACACGCAACAAAGAGAAGCCCCTGCTTTAATTTTTTAATGTTCTTTTTAATTGTGGTAAAAGTCGCACAATATAAAACATAGTTTTAACCATACTGAACTGTACAGTTCAGTGGCAGTAAGTACCTTCACATCGTTGTGCAACTCTCACCATCATCCATCTCGAATTTTGCACCTTCCTAAACTGAAACTCTGTCCTCATTAAACACTAAGTCCCCGTTTTCCCTCCCCACTCCCAGGCTCTTTAGGCACCCACCAGTATACTTTCTGACTCTATGAATTTGACTATTCTAGGTACCTTGTATAAGTGGAATCAAACCTAATGTATACTGAAATGCATTTTTAAGGTTAACTTAATATACATCCTATGAAGAGATTGTACCGTTTCTTCTCCTGTGGTATACCATAGGCTCTCATTAGTTATCTATTTTATACATCGTAGTGTATAAATGGAGGAGGGCATGGCAACCCACTCTAGTATTCTTGCCTAGAGTATTCCCACGGACAGAGGAGCCTGGCAGGCTACAGTCCATGGGGTCACAAAGAGTCAGACACGACTGAGCCACTGAGCACAGCCCAGCAAAGCACAGCAGCAGTGTAGATATGTCAATCCCAACTCCCAATTTATCCCACCTTCTCTCTCCTTGGTGTCATTGTTCTCTATGTCTAGTGTCTCTATCTCTGCTTTGAAAGTAGGTTCATCTGTACTATTTACTGTTTATGAGACTTCAGAAATGAAATCTCTCACATTTTAGAACAGATGTGGCTTCATTTACATATACGCCTCTGCGTGTAGATCTGTTTGTATAAATACATACACATACACACATCCAGATGTTACAAGGGAAAAAAAGGCAACTTTCTTTTGGAGTGTTGGTCCAATCATTGGAATGAAAGACATTTGTATTGAAAATGTATGTGGTCAGTACCACCTTTTAAAAAAGTAAAGCTAATCACTCAGTCGTGTCTAACTCTTTGCAATCCCACAGACTGTAGCCTGCCCAGCTCCTTTGTCCATGGAATTCTCCAGGCAAGATACTGCAGTGGGTTGCCATTTCCTTCTCCAGGGGATCTTCCCTACCCAGGGCTCGAACCCAGGTCTCCTGCAATGCAGGCAGATTCTTTACCAACTGAACAAAATGTAAACATGGGTTTAAATAAGTGTGCTGTTTCAATAACTAAAGATGCTCAAATTTTCTTCTATTACAAATTATCAAACTAGAAAAATATAAAATAAAAATTATAAATGAAGTTTAACTCACATTAAAATGTGCTCAAGCTTTATTACATAACAGGAGAGTCAACATGACGCAGCAGGAAGAATGACAAGGTGGAAACTGTGATGTTAGGTTATGCTGTACCATGCTCTGTCACTCAGTGGTATCTGACTGTTTTGAAGCCCCTATGAACTGTAGCCCGCCAGGCTCCTCTGTCCATGAGATTTCCCCAGCAACAAAAATGGTGTGGGTTGCTATTTCCTTCTCCAGGGAATATTCCTAACCTAGGGATCAAACCCATGTCTCCTACATTGGCAGGCAGATTCTTTACCACTGAGCCACCTGGGAAGCCCAGTATCATCTTCAGTTCAGTTCAGTTCAGCCGCGCAGTCGTGTCCGACTCTTTGCGACCCCATGAATCGCAGCATGCCAGGCCTTCCTGTCCATCACCAACTCCCGGAGTTCACTCAAACTTACGCCCATAGAGTCGGTGATGCCATCCAGCCATCTCATCTTCTGTCATCCCCTTCTTCTCCTGTCTCCAATCCCTCCCAGCATCAGAGTCTTTTCCAATAAGTCAACTCTTCATATGAGGTGGCCAAAGTACTGGAGTTTCAGCTTTAGCATCAGTCCTTCCAAAGAACACCCAGGGCTGATCTCCTTTAGAATGGACTGGTTGGATCTCCTTGCAGTCCAAGGGACTCTTAAGAGTCTTCTCCAACACCACAGTTCAAAAGCATCAATTCTTTGGCACTCATCTTTCTTCACAGTCCAACTCTCACATCCATACATGACTACTGGAAAAACCATAGCCTTGACTAGATGGACCTTTGTTGGCAAAGTAATGTCTCTGGTTTTTAACATGCTATCTAGGTTGTATCTAGGTAGTATCATCTTACTTACCCCTAAACAAAAAGCTAACATTTCTTTTCAAACATAGCATCATGATACTTAGATATAAAGCTAGGTATAATTATTTCACGTGACTTTCAATGCCTGAGAATTTGAGTATTTTGATTTTACTATTTCTGAGAATATCTGGCAAAAGAAAATATCTCTTAACAATGACTTTCAATAACTGACATACAAAAGCAGAATAAAAGTCTGAGATACTTCAGAGACACTTGGATTTGTAGGTCACTTGGCAGCAACAAGTAGAGTAATTGTAAGATTGATTCTGTAACTATACCTAAATTTAAAAAAAGATTGATTCTACATATCAAAATGCATAAAAAGAACTATCAGATTCATTATGATTTAGACTAAAAATAATACAACGATAAGCGAATTACTGCCAGAATGCTAGTAAGTTTAGATGCAGCAACTTCATATAAAATGCTTAGCTGAACACTGCATTGAATCAAATTTTCTTCTATATTTCATTCAATATTTCAGTAGCACAATATATGTGATACACGCCTTCTCTTTTCACAGAGCACGTTTTGTAACTTCAACGGTATATATCCGTAATAATCATTCAGTGAGTCACAGGAACAGTTTTTGTTTCCTACTCCCTCCAATCTAAACATGACTGTACGGTGATTATAACAAAACAAAGGAACCTAAATGTTAGTCAACGTGCAAAGTGGGAACAGTTTTCCTTTAGAGAAGACCAAATGGAAAAATAATCTCAGCTCTAAACAGTAAGAATCATTACAAAAGGCCCGAGGAAACACAGTGCTGCACTTCCAGATAAACTACACTGACACCATTCTAGCCTGGGGTATGGAACTTTTCCATGGAACTTCAAGTACTTTCATAACTGGAGTTTTATGTAGCCCAATTAACTTTGGCTAGACACAGAAATCTGGCTCAGTACTTCCATGCAGTAGCCAAAATAAAGGTTTGCTGTATCAAGAATTACCGTCAGAATCTCCCATATCCTTCCTTCTCTCTTACTAACCGAAATCTGGAAAATAACCTAACAGCCAAGTTCCTGTTACTACAATTTAGATCAATACTAATTTTACTGGCTCAAAAAAACTACAAAATATTTGGCTGAAATAAATTGAACAACGACAAAAGGAGGACCAAAAAAAAAAAAAGTAAGGATGTACACACAACTAAAGTACATACATGTACTTATAAAACCATATGAAACATGGTGATAATGGAAACTTATTCCTTCCTTTCTCAATGCTTGTCCAATTTTAAATTCATGGCATTGGTCCTAGGTAATAAAGTTCAAATAAGGAATAAATCATAATTTCAAAGAGAACTTGTGTTTAGTATTTTAACTGAACATGACATTGGTATGAAAGCTCTATATATTCTATAGTTGGGTCACCCAGGCCCAACTATATTTAAACACGGAGGCTACCAGTGACCCTAAAGCAGAACTATTTTCTAGGACACCCTGGAACATTGGTGATTGAGTAACACAGGACCTTAAAAGTGCCAATAGCCAAAAACAGAAGCCCTAAGATCATGAGCTATAAAGCTTAATAATAAAAGTGTGTTTACCCATTCAAACTAAACTAGTATTTAGAGGTAATGCCTAAAAATAAGCTATTTTCATACCTTATGGGGAGGCAGGAGTACTAGCTTACTTTTAGCATCTCTAATCAGGTATAAAAGGAAGGAAAGCATCACACAAAATTATTTAATATAGAATGGATATTAACGATGCTTAATTAAGAAGTCCTTGAGGATGTATCCGATTCTACTATTGAGTAGCTTATTTATTCTTGGGACATGTCCTAAACCTTAGAAGCTATTTTCTCATTTATAAAAAGAAGGTGGTACTCCTCATAAAGCTTCATGAAATAACACATATCAATCACAGGCATTTAGGAGATGTATACCCTCTTGTGCCTACCTCCCCTTCCAGGGTCCTGAAAATTACACTGCATCCACTCTACAATAAAGCCACTCTCATTCATTTATTCAGTATATACCACTGGGAATTAGCGTGATGCTTTAGCATGGATAATAAATCTCAATGCACGTGTTGGCAAAATGAAGTAGGACTAATGACATGAGATTCAGACTAGGGAAACAAGAATATTTTAAAATCAGCTACCTGTACACCTTTAACTTACATAGCTTGTTGCTGTTGTATAGTTACTAACTCATGTCCAAATATTTCGAACCCCTTAGACTGTAACCTGCAGGCTCCTCTGTCCATGAGATTTCCCAGGCAAAAATACTGGAGTGGGCTGCCATTTCATCCTCCAGGAGATCTTCCTGACCCAAGGAGCAAACCCATGTCTCTGTGTCTCCGCACTGCTGGCAGACTCTGTACAGCTGAGCCAATGGGAAGCCCAGCTTACATAGTCCTATACAGCAATTACATCTAAACAAAACTGAGGGAAAACGACACATGCCCAGCCCTTACATAACTTAACAAGAGAAATACAAAGGAGGGTACAAGGACAGTGGCTAAGACTGTGAAATGCCTTATACCAAAGATATAAAAAGATAAGTAAAGACTTACTCTCTGCCCCACATTCAGGGTCAAAAGACACAGATTTATATCTGTCATTCAAGTGAAAAAGTGTCACTACAGAGATACTGAAAATCAGCACCAAGGAAGTATAGAGAAAGGAAAAAAGAAATAATTGCTTAAAAGATGCAGGCAAGACTTCACAGAGGGAAATAAAATTTGAACAGGCAGAGAGGGAAAAGGACATTTTTGTCAGAGGAATAAAAAAGGATTTGATCTATGAAATTTTTCAAAGCATTCTGGGAAATCCTAAATCTTCTTGAACTTTTCTAAATACTATCTATACTAAAAATTCTTAAAGAAAAATTTGTACAAAAATATTCTAAAAGACATACCACTGGCTATAATAAAAGCACCAACATTTTTGTTTTTGTCAAAGCTGTTTCAGAAAATTATAACTCTTTATATGAAATCTTAATATACAATATAAGTCTCATTTTGTTGCAAGTCAGTTGCAAAGTACATATTGTATCTTTGGTCAGTTCTGATGGAACAGTAAAAACACCATTTCTTTTCCTCTCTTCAGAGTAATAGCCAATTCCATTTTATAATATTTTATATTTAAAGCATTTAGAAGTCAAAATGTGTGGCATTTTCTACCTTGCCAATTTCATGTTAAGTCAATGGCATTTTACCAGGCTAAGAAACCCAAAATTAGACAAAGGCAATCCACTGGGATCAGAAATGTGCCAAATCTCATAATTCAAAAAGAAACTATTAAGGATGGTTTTGGACTTTTTGGCACTGTGAGTTTAAACCATTCCATAATAGGGTTTATATTTCATCTAATCAGCAAGTCGGAAACTATAAAAGTTCTGTTGGGGGTGGGGATTAGAATTTGAATTGTAATACATGTCTTTTCTTCCCTTCCTTCCATATGCTTCAGTAAATTAGAACTGCTAAATTTTGTTTTTAAAAATATCTTCTTAAAAATAAAGCAGCTTATAAAATCATAGTTTTAGTACAGGAAACTTAAAATATTCACGCTTGAAAACAAGAAGGAAAAACAAAGGATATGTGGTTTCTATATACAAAGTTATGTCACAGTCTAGGTATATTCAAAATTAGGTACAGGTAAGTTTTCAATGTTTTTCTTTTCCAAGTGATTTTATTGGAGTAAAGATAAATCAGGCATTTAAAAATTTTATTTTTGAAGGTGGCCATTTATCAATCTAATTTAAAATGTTTCTATTTTAATTCCATAAGAACATCTAAAGGCAGTAGTTGCAGCAAGAGGTATATATGAATTCTCTTCTTATTTGGAGCTGTGTGAATTATCATCCTATCAGAATAGGAAATGGAAAAGGTTTTCATAAGGTAAAACACATTTTTTCTAACTGATAAGACTAGACATAGTATGATCTTGTAAATGGCCCAAAGAGCAACTCATACCCTCCAATTCTGAGTCATGTTCTTTCCCTTTCTCTGTTCCTTATTTTTTGGGGCCCCATATTAATTTCTTTCATAATTCTTTCTTTCACATATTTTATTTCATTTTTTGTTTGTATATGAAAACATTTCCACATCTTTATTCTCCTACCCTTCAAATGAAAATTGTTTTGCCATCACTTTTTAATTTCTAAAAGCTCTTATTTTTTCATATTTATTTTTTTAAGTCATCCTGTACTCCACAAAATGCTATATTACCATCTCAAACAATTTTTTTTCTTCTGTTCCCTCATTTCCTTTTGCCAATCCATTTGTTTCAGCTCCAATCTTTTACATTTGAGGGTTTCCTAAATGACAGACGATTTCTGATTACCCATTGTTATTTTACAAGTAGAGTTAATAAAAGCTGAATGAATTCCTTAGGCATAAACGTGCTTTCTAGACTGGCAAGAGTCACTTTTGTATGTCTGGTTAGGGAGCAGGTCATTTTCAGAGATCTCCAAATGTAGGTATATGGAAATGTTTTCCCCAGAGTGATTCAGTTTCTCCAGATAAAAATGCTACCATTTCTTGGGAGGTGAGGTTTGTATATATGTGTTGCCGGTTGTGGGGTACCAACTCTTGTTTAGTTGTGTTCTGCATGTAATAGGGGAGGGGTATTGACAGTCTGAATTCTCCACTGGGAAACATTTGATCAGTCCTCTTTTCATTCCCCTCTGCATTCCATCCTCGACTGGGCAAGCTGTTCCAGAGTTAGGGAGCTGTCTCATTCAACTGCTTCACCACTAAGAACACACCTTCCCTTGACTTGCAGTGAGTGCTTGGCTACCTGGGCTGTGCACACGGGGAGAGACAACTGAATACCCTATTTTATTCTCCTTAATGCACTCTCTTCTATATCAGCTACCACCAAGTCTTGAGTCTCTAGATTTCTTATTTTTATCCCATTTCCAAACCTCCTTTAGACAGTGGTTTATTCTATTTTGATGAAACAGTTTTAACACCTTTATCTGATACCTGAGTTCCAAAAATCAACTGAAATTTCACCTCCCCTCCCATTCTGATTGTTCCTATGAGGTTATTCCCTCTCAATATTTTATTCAGTAAAAATTTATTCTGATTTACTCACAAGTCACCATTTCTGTGCTCACCGTTCTTTGTAAAACCCAATCTGTAAATCTCCTTCTAGATTTAAATGTCTTTTCAAAAGACACGTTTACTATCATCTTCAGCTAGAGTTTTCAGTAAACTGACTTTAATTTTCTGGCCTAGGAATTCCTGACTCATTCAAGTAAAGTAAATTCAAAACTCAAACCCCAGTGAGGGGAGGACAGAGGTGACAAATTCTCTGCAAAGATTTCAGATTCCACTCCGAGAAAGGCAAACTTTCATGCTGCCTTCTTTTATCAGTGTGTGAACTTTTTCTACATTGTTCTTTCACAGAGGATATGAACTTTCCTACTTTATTTAGACACCTAATTCCTGGCCTTCTGTTGGTCCAAGACTTCATCTCTTATTCCATCAAGAAGGAAAGACAGACAATAAGCTCCATCCCATGGGTTGTTAAGACTAGCAAACTATCCCAAATCAACTTTAAGATCAGCCTATTGTTTACTGTTCTGGTGTTTAGTTACTGCTTTATTTCCATCCTGGGGAAATTCTCTTCCTATGCTTTGAGCTCATCCATGCATTAAGAGCATATCTGTTGTATTTTATTAAGCATACCTAGATGTGTTGTAGTGAGACATCTTCTGGTTACTTAGTCTGCCTATATAATCTCTTTAATAGCATTTTAGTGGTATCTTAGAATGGAAAGGTAATACTTGTAATTGTTTAGGTTATCATCTTCTATGGGAAATAACATTATTTTAAAACAATTATAAGATATCTTTCTATGAATTTACTTAGGAATTACTTTCCTGACCATTGTCTCTATGTTTTGCTAATATTTACTTATTTTTAGTAACACTGGAGAGAAATTAAGGGATATGACTAAAATAATGTAGACAATAGATTTAGATTCAGACTGAAGGCTAGTTGTACCAAATAACATTTATCAGAAAAGTTATTTAAATATTTTGAACAATCTCCTAATGTAGAAAACAAACAAAAAATATTACTACTTGAAGCACATAAAATTACAATTTTTGTAAGTCACAGTGGTTGACTATAAACAAGTCCTTATACTTCCAATATCGCTTTCACAGAAATATGACCAAGACTCATCACATAGTGGGTAGCCAAATTATGGGTGCATTTCTCTTATAGAATGACTTGCAGTTAAAAGGATTCTAGGTGACACTGATGGACACACATGCAATGTCTCATATAATACTTGCTTTTTGGAAAGAATCAGGTGTTATAGCCAATCTGGGGTTAACACTGGCTTACAGAACATAATCTTTATACAAATATTGCTATTTTGGCAAGTTCATTATATAATCACACATTTTGGGTTCTCCATTTATACATTTCAACTAAGTTACATCAAGGATACACATCATACTTTATCTATGGCAAATCCCATAGCCAAAGGAACTCATTTTTCTACATAGTTTTGTATATTGTTCTAATTTAGTATGACCATCATTACATCCTAACAGTCTGGATTAACTGGCCAGGAACAGGTACCTCAGACCCTATCTACCTCAGTCTGAACAGAAGAACCAATTTCTGAAGGGTGAAAGAGACAGTTACTCACTGTTAGAGCAAGCAGTTTCCCATAGGTAAGATGAGCAGGGATGTGGTCAGTCTTGGATCTCAGTGATTCCATATACCAATGCTCTGCTTCAGGGAGCATGCTTAATCGCATGTATGCTTCACCTGACAAGAGAATCAAAAGAAAATCAATCTGATGGTACAGTTTTCCAAGAACATTTGCAACAGCATCATATCACATGTTTATATTCCACATGTGTTTATATCACATGTTTATACATTTTCAGATTCTGTGAGAAGTACTCTCATCCATTATCTCATTTGATTCCCCTGAAGTCATCATCACGTCGATTTCACAGATGAGAAAACTTGTGTTTGGCAAAATTAAGTGAAATGCCTAATTCAAAAATGCAATATGCAGTAAAGCTTTTTTTTTTAATCTAGAAATATCTAATTCTCAATCATACGTGCTTTGTCACCATTTCATTTTTTAAGGTTGGGTCTTTCTTATCTACAATCATTTGTTCTTTTTTATTCATATTCATTCTTTCTTTTACAAACTCAAGTATTTATAGAATAACTACTAAATGGAGAGTATTATGCAGGAACTAAACAACAAAAGTTCAAGGTCCTACCCACTAAAGTTGAAAACTCTGTTGAGAAAGTAATATTAAATGAAGAAGTTAAAGGGAATTCCTTGGTGATCAAGTGGTTAGGGATTCATTCTTCCATTGCAGCAGACACAGGTTCAATCCCTGCAGAAGCAATGGGGCATGAGTTCGGTCCCTGGTCTGCGAACCGAGAGTCCATAAGCGATGTGGCTGGGGGAAAAAAAAGGAGCTAAAAATATTTGGGATGAAGCATTGGTGCTAGATGTTAGATTTTTCAGAAATTATTTGCATTTTATATTTTAATAAGTAAAGTAAAATTTACCAGTTTTATTTGGAAAATCCAGTGAATATGTGACAATTATTTAGCATACCCATTATCAAGTGCAAAGCTAGTCTAAGGCATTTCAGCCGTCAGCTATTATTTTCAACTTATATAAATTTTGCCCACCAAATAGCTTTTCATTAACAGCCAAGCAAGAGAAAAAAATCACAAATAAGCCAAAGTGTATCAGTTCAGTTCAGTCGCTCAGTCGTGTCCGACTCTTTGGGACCCCATGAATCACAGCACATCAGGCCTCCTTGTCCATCACCAACTCCCAGAGTTCACTCAAACTGACGTCCATCGAGTTGGTGATGCCATCCAGCCATCTCAACCTCTGTCGTCCCCTTCTCCTCCTGCCCCCAATCCCTCCCAGCTTCTATCAGATCTAATCCCTTAAATCTATTTCTTACTTCCACTGTATAATCATAAAGGATTTGATTTAGGTCATATATGAATGGCCTAGTGGTTTCGAAACAGCTACAAGAGAAGTTGCCAAAGAACTTAATATGGATCATTCTATGGTCATCCAGAAATTGAAACAAATTGGCAAGGTGAAAAAGCTCGATAAATGGGTGTCTCATGAACTGACCATAAATCAAAAAAATCATTATTTTGAAGTGTTGTCTTCTCTTATTCTACACAAAAACAAACCATTTCTAGATCTGATTGTGACATAGGGCAAAAACTGCATTTTATACTACAGTCAGTGGTGAGCAGCTCAGTGGCTGGACCAAGAAACTCCTAAGCACCTCCCAAAGCCAAACCTGCACCAAAAAACAGTCATGGTCACTGCTTGGTGGTCTGCTTCCCATCTGATCCACTAGAGCTTTCTGAATCCTAGTGAAATCATTACATCTGAAAAGTATGCTCAGCAAGTTGATGAGATACTCTGAAAACAGCAATGCCTGGAGCTGGTATTGGTCAACAAAAGTGATATAATTTCTGTTGGGACCAAAACAGAAATGGCCCAATTTTTCTCCATGACAACACCTGACCACACATCACACAACCAACATTTCAAGAGTTGAACAAATTGGGGTATGAAGTTTTGCCTCATCTGCCATATTCACCTGACTTCTTGCCAACTGACTGTCACTTCTTCAAGCAACTCAACAACTTTTTGCAGGGCAAATCTCCCACAGCAGGCAAGAGGCATAAAATGCCTTCCAAGAGTTCCTGAAATCCCAAGGCATGGACTCTGTCTCTTATACACATCTGATTTATATAAAAAATGTAAAATAAAATATTAAAAAATTTAAAGCAATCAATGATAAACAAAATTCACTATCTCTGAAATGGATTATAAAGCCAGTAGAAATTTCAGAGTCAGAGCTGAAAGATGGGTCTGCTTTATGAGGTTCTGTTTGTAATTAATCTGAAATTCTACTTATAGTCTTCAACTGCTCATAGATCACTTTTTAGACGTTGACAATCATTGCATTTAATATGGCTTCTACTTTCAATTTACTTTATAAAACAGAATTTGTAGAACAGTAAGTTATCGGCACAGAGAAAATACAGGAGAATCCTAAGTTCATGGTGCTTTTGAGATTCAAATTTTCATATTTAAGTGGTTGATGTTTGAAAATCATTTCAAAAAGCTCCTCCTTTTTTCCAAGTCAGAAGTCTATCATTATTAAAACCTATTTTGAAATGAAATATTATTAATTTGCTAACTACTTAACTTGATCTGTTTTGTTCAGTAAGAACTCATAAGCAACTATTAAGTCATAAAGCTAGTGAGGTGGGAAAATATCAATGGACCATAAATAAAAAATATAATGTAATAATGCATCTTGGCAAGTATATAAAAAATGTAAATAACTACCTTCCTTAGGTTCTTCTATACATTACAACTTAGAAAAACTTCATGTAATCATTTGTTGTATTTCAGTGATAATGATGACAACAGCATTCACTGAATGTTTATTGTGAATTAGGGTAGCAAACTACAAGGAGCAAACATCTGACTTACATATAGCCACTCCTCCCATTCTATCCCTTTGGGTACACAGAAGGTTTTCTCACTTAGCCCCACATGCGTCCTTAATACTTCATCCTCATTCAGCCAGTACCAACTAACTTTTAGATTATGTTTGTGAGACTATATTAGTTGCTCTGTACCTCATTTTTTAAAATTAAGGAATGTCCTTAATTAACCGGGATTTTACAGATGAGAAAATTGAAAAGCAGAGTAGCTAAATTAAACACGCAAATCCATAAATGTAGAAAGCTGCAGTTCAAACATAGGATGACCTGACCTTGGTGCATTGCTAATCTGTCGGTAGTGAACAATCATTAACTTTCCAAGTCTCCAGCTCAGGTGAAAATTATACTTTGTCTCACTCACGGGAAACTGTTTTCTAGCTTGTGATACACAGACCATCAAGTTCATTTCATTTTGCCTTGAGCTTATCTATTGAATTAAAGGACTAAAAAAGAGCAATAATAATGCATGGTTGACCTTTAAAAACATTTCTGCTTCAAACTGGATTCAATTCTTAACAGGGAAATACGTAGCATATAAAATGTACTTTAGTTCTTAAGGTTGACCTTAACATAAAAACAGCCCATAAAGTGGTAATAAAGACGCAAAACCAGAAATGCAAGAAAATAATCATGGATGAATTTAAATGTGTGTAAAAGGCAATTCAAAAAGGTACAGGCAACAAACAACATAAGCCCAAGTACTCGCTATATTCCTGGCATGGCCAAAGTAGGAGCTTCATATTTCTGATTCCTAATTCATATAAGGGGCTTTTTATGAATGAGGAAGAAGGCTCAGGAATAACAAGTGACCTGCACAGCTAACAATCCTATCTTAAAAGATTTGGGGACTTTCTTGACGTGCCAGTGGTTAAGACTGTGCTGTCAGTGCAGGGGATGTGGGTCTGATCCCTGCTTGGGGAACTAAGATCCTACACGCAATGTGGTGTGGCCCAAAAATTAAAAGAAAAAAAAGTTTGAATGTCTTAAAAGCCCATGCTTTTTGCCACTGCATCAAGCAGTTACCAACCATATAAAGTTTATTACTTATTGAATATCCACTGAAGTATTAAATGTATTACCTTTATGCTTTTATATTACTCTTACACTGTTAATTAGTATTGGTCTCATTTTACAAATGAGGTGACAATGGGTTACTGAGCTTAATCAACTTGTTCAGTGTTCAAAAACAAGCAAACGACACTGAAGGTTCAGATGAGATTCTCTCTCTTTCTACCATACCATTTAGGCCAAATATGTAAAAAAAAAATTAGAGAAGAATAAAATAACGGCAAAAAGTACCATCACTGAATTCAGTATTAGGAGAGAGAATGGTGTATATGTAATCCTTCAAGCTTGATTAAAATAGTAAAATCATAAAAATTCCATAAAGGAAATGATCATTCTCTTTCTACCATACCATTTAGGCCAAATATGTAAAAAAAAAATTAGAGAAGAATAAAATAACGGCAAAAAGTACCATCACTGAATTCAGTATTAGGAGAGAGAATGGTGTATATGTAATCCTTCAAGCTTGATTAAAATAGTAAAATCATAAAAATTCCATAAAGGAAATGATCACAGGAAAAGAAAGTTTAGTAAATTCAATAAGGAAGAGAATGAGGAGACTTGATCGAGAATAGGGTGCAGGAAGGTGGGTTAAGTCATCTTTTGTGGTATTATAATTCTTCTTAACTTATAATAATAGAAAAAAAAAAGTTTACAGTACCCAAGAGGTAAGAAGCAATGATGAGTATTTTTCTTTCCTATCCTACAAAAAAAAAAAAAAAGACATAATAGAAGCACTTTTCGCAAGAATTCAAAGATATGCTGTGTGATGATATAGTGATCAGGTTCATCACCTAGACTCATTTCTGCTTCACTCACAGACAAAGGGGATTTGGATGTCTCCAGGCTGGCTTCAGGCAGATATAAACCAGTTTCAGATGTAGAANAAAAAAAAAAAAAATGACATAATAGAAGCACTTTTCGCAAGAATTCAAAGATATGCTGTGTGATGATATAGTGATCAGGTTCATCACCTAGACTCATTTCTGCTTCACTCACAGACAAAGGGGATTTGGATGTCTCCAGGCTGGCTTCAGGCAGATATAAACCAGTTTCAGATGTAGAACAAATAATGTCACTCTCCCTCTCTAAAAAGCCCTGAATCTAAATAACCCAGCAAAGGCTAACTCCTTAAAGGAAAGAATGCTAGATTATTGATGATGTAAGAGTCCAGATCTCAGTGATTCTCATGTTTCAAGTTACTAGACAGCTCTGGCTTACAGATAAAGAATAGAGCATATAGGGGTACATATTACTGCTATCTGCTAGTGTTATCTTTTGTTTTTCCTGCCTTTCCACAAAATAATACATTTATATTTCTATATTTGTTCAGATTCCTTTTTCCCCCCTTTTAGATTTATGTAGATAGAAGTGGCATAAAGCACTGTAAAATTTAAGGTATACAACATCATGACTTTACATATATTGTGAAATGATTACCACAATAAGGTCACTTGATATATTCCATATAGTAGAGATATGACATAAAGCTTGTTTCCCTTGTTGTGAGAATTTTGAGGATCTACTCTCTAAGGAAGTATATCATATAGCGGTGTTAACTATTATATGATATTGTACATTATATTGAATTTTAGGCTAGTGCAAAAGTAACTGAGTTCTACATTCTTGAACTTTGCTGTTTGATATTGGAATACATTCTTAAACAAATGTGGCTATGTTACACATCATTTTAATGTGCATTTCTCAGTTCAATTTTCTTTCTGTTGATGACTTATTACTTGCTGTTAATTTTATATTTATTTTAGACTATATAAATGATGTTAGACAAACAGCAAACTCAAGTGATTCTCTTGTTCAAGTTCAAATAGGTCATGAAGCAGTGGATACAACTCTCAACAAAAACAGTGCATTTGGCCCAGGAAATGCTAACACATGTACTGTGCAGTGGTCGTTCAAGAAGTTTTGCAAAGGAGATGAGAGCCTTGGAGATGAAGAGTAGTCGCTGCCCGTCGGAAGTTAACAAAGACCAACTGGGAGCAATGATCAAAGCTGATCCTGTTACAACTACAACTTCAGTTCAGTTTAGTTCAGTCGCTCAGCCGTGTCCGACTCTTTGCAACCCCATGAACTGCAACATGCCAGGCCTCCCTGTCCATCATCAACTCCCGGAGTTTACCCAAAATTCATGTCCATCGAGTTGGTGATGCCATTCAGCCATCTCATCCCCTGTCGTCCCCTACTCCTTCTGCCCCCAATCCCTCCCAGCATCAGGGTCTTTACCAATGAGTCAACTCTTTGCATGAGGTGGCCAAAGTTTTGGAGTTTCAGCTTCAGCATCAGTCCTTCCAATGAACACCCAGGACTCATCTCCTTTAGGATGGACTGGTGGATCCTCTTGCAGTCCAAGGGACTCTCAAGAGTCTTCTCCAACACCACAGTTCAAAAGCATCAATTCTTTGGCGCTCAGCTTTCTTCACAGTCCAACTTTCACATCTATACACGACCACAGGAAAAAACATACCTTGACTAGACGGACCTTTGTTGGCAAAGTAATGTCTCTGCTTTTTATACGCTGTCTAGGTTGGTCATAACTTTCCTTCCAAGGAGTAAGCGTCTTTTAATTTCATGGCTGCAATCACTATCTGCAGTGATTTTGAAGCCCCAAATAATAAAGTCTGAAACTGTTTCCACTGTTTCCCCATCTATTTCCCATGAAGTGATGGGACCAGCTGCCATGATCTTCATTTTCTGAATGCTGAGCTTTAAGCCAACTTTTTCACTCTCCTCTTTCACTTTCATCAAGAGGCTTTTTAAGTTCCTCTTCACTTTCTGCCATAAGGGAGGTGTCATCTGCATATCTGAGGTTATTGAGATTTCTCCAGCAATCTTGATGCCAGCTTGTACTTCCTCTAGCCCAGCGTTTCTCATGATGTACTCTGCATAGAAGTTAAATAAGCAGGGTGACAATATACAGCTTTGACGTACTCCTTTTCCTATTTGGAACCAGTCTGTTGTTCCATGTCCAGTTCTAACTGTTGCTTCCTGACGTGCATATAGGTTTCTCAAGAGGCAGGTCAGGTGCTCTGGTATGCCCATCTCTTTCAGAAGTTTCCACAATTTATTGTGATCCACACAGTCAAAGGTGCTGGCATAGTCAATAAAGAAGAAATAGATGTTTTTCTGGAACTCTCTTGCTTTTTCCATGATCCAGCGGATGTTGGCAATTTGATCTCTGGTTCCTCTGCCTTTTCTAAANGTCAGGTGGTCTGGTATTCCCATCTCTTTCAGAATTTTCCACAGTTTATTGTGATCCACACAGTCAAAGGCTTTTGCATTGTCAATAAAGCAGAAATAGATGTTTTTCTGGAACTCTCTTGCTTTTTCCATGATCCAGCGGATGTTGGCAATTTGATCTCTGGTTCCTCTGCCTTTTCTAAAACCAGCTTGAACATCAGGAAGTCCACGGTTCACGTATTGCTGAAGCCTGGCTTGGAGAATTTTGAGCATTACTTTACTAGCGTGTGAGATGAGTGCAATTGTGCGGTAGTTTGAGTATTCTTTGGCATTGCCTTTCTTTGGGATTGGAATGAAAACTGACCTTTTCCAGTCCTGTGGCCACTGCTGAGTTTTCCAAATTTGCTGGCATATTGAATTCAGCACTTTCATAGCATCATCTTTCAGGATTTGAAGTAGCTCTACTGGAATTCCATCACCTCCACTAGCTGTGTTTGTAGTGATGCTTTCTAAGGCCCACTTGACTTCACATTCCAGGATGTCTGGCTTTAGATGAGTGATCACACCATCGTGATTATCCAGGTCATGAAGATCTTTTTTGTACAGTTCTTCTGTGTATTCTTGCCATCTCTTCTTAATATCTTCTGCTTCTGTTAGGTCCAGACCATTTCTGTCCTTTATCGAGCCCATCTTTGCATGAAATGTTCCCTTGGTATCTCTAATTTTCTTGAAGAGATCTCTAGTCTTTCCCATTCTATTCTTTTCCTCTATTTCTTTGCATTGATCACTGAAGAAGGCTTTCTTACCTTTTCTTGCTGTTCTTGGGAACTCTGCACTCAGATGCTTATATCTTTCCTTTTCTCCTTTGCTTTTCACTGCTCTTCTTTTCACATCTATCAAAAGGTCCCTGGCAAAATGTTATGGATGAGCTAACAAAAAAAGAATAGGAGCTATCTAAGCAAACAACATTGGAGAAAGCAATGGAAACCTTCTCCAGTACTCTTGCCTGGAAAATCCCATGGACGGGGGAGCCTGGTAGGCTGCAGTCCATGGGGTCGCACAGAGTTGGACACGACTGAAGCGACTTAGCAGCAGCAGCAAACAAAAAAGATAATATAGATAGGGACCGGCCAGTCAGAGGAAATAGCAATTGAAAAGAAATAAAAGACTGAAAAAACTCCTTAGACCACTGAGGAATTTGTAATGTAGGTCTGTGTGCAATGTGGAGGTGAGAGGAATAAAGGGGACAAAGTTCAGTCACATCAGTTAGATAAGCACGTTGAGGTCAATTATGAAAATCCTTAAATTCTTCAATCATACTCTGATTTGTAATTACATATACTATCTCCTCAATCAGATTCTTTTTTTTTTTTTTTAATTTTCTAACTTCCTCATGTTTTTAAAGGTTATAGTTGAGATCTTTCTAAAGGGGAAGGCAAGAAAACAATAGATAGCCAGCTTGGCAAGGAATATATGAAGAATTTTGTGTAGTTTGTATTTAACTATTGCATTGGAGGATAACCCTTCTTAAATTGTTCATTTAGAGTTTAAAAAGAGTTAACTATTACTTTGAGTCAAACACTGATCATTTTTTAATTCAAACTTAAAATTTTCAAATATCTATAAAGTTAGATTAGAAATATAACAAGATGGAAAAATACAAAGACCTAGTCATATACCAATCACCTGGGAGCTTTCTGCAAACACTGCAAGCACATTTGTTAAAAATTCATAATTTCATGATTTCAAAGTTCTGAAAGATACTGATTTTCAAACTAGAACTGTATATCCAGGCAAAATGTTAAATAATTCTGAGCAAGGAATAAAGACATTTTAAGATAAAGATATATAAATTAATTCATTTTTTTTAGATTGGATGATGAGAACATTCGTCACCAGGACAAAGGGTAGTAGCAGGAAGCATTTCAAGATAAATAAAAGGTATTCAGGCAAGAGATAATTTTGATGTACGTCAATTTTCTCTAAAAGCTTGGATAAAGGAACATAAGCTACTGGGAATGAGTGAAGCTAGATCCAGAGGGGCATTAATATTTCATGAGTTTTTAACAATAATTTCCTAGAGAATTGAAAAGAAGCTTAGAGATAAGGATATGAAAATGAGAAGTTAGTTTATTCAGGAAAAAAAAAAAAAGATGGCAATGCAAAGGATCTCAAAGTTTGACAGTAAGAATATTTAAATAAAAGCAACCTATTATAGGATTCCAGGTTATTTCTGTTATCTTCTAACACAGAGCATTACTTAAATCAGTATATAGAAAAAGATATACATATATATAGATACACATGGGTAATATATACATGGTGGTGGTGGTTTGATCATTAAGTCTTATCTGACGCTTATGAATCCATGGACTGTAGCCTGCCGGGTTCCTCTGTCGATGGATTTCTCCAGGCAAGAGTACTGGAGTGGGTTGCCATTTCCTTCTCCAGGGGATCTTCCTGACCCTAGATCAAACCCAGGTCTCCTGCACTGCAGGCAGATTATTTACTAACTGAGCTACAAGAGAAGCCTCAATATATACATATATGTACACATTGATGAGCTTATACATACACGTTGTGGCTTCCCGATAGCTCAGTTGGTAATAAGAGCCGAGTTCAATTCCTGTGTCAGCAAGATCTGCTGAAGAAGAGATAGGTTACTCACTCCAGTATTCTTGGGCTTCCCTTGTAGCTCAGTTGGTAAAGAATTCACCAGCGATGCGGAAGACCTAGGTTCAATCCCTGGGTTGGAAAGATCCCCTGAAGAAGGGGGATTCTGGCCTGGAGAATCCATGGACTGTATAGTCCAGGGGATAGCAAAGAGTTGAACATGACTGAGTGATTAATGGCACCCCACTCCAGTACTCTTGCCTGGAAAATCCCATGGATGGAGAAACCTGGTGGGCGGCAGTCCATGGGGTCGCTAAGAGTCAGACAGGACTGAGCGATGTCACTTTCACCTTTCACTTTCATGCATTGGAGAAGGAAATGGCAACCCACTCTAGTGTTCTTGCCTGGAGAATCCCAGGGACGGGGGAGCCTGGTGGACTGCCGTCTATGGGGTCGCACAGAGTTGGATACAACTGAAGCGACTTAGCAGCAGCAGCAAAGTGATTTTAACTTTCACTTACATACATGTTATGTACGTGTGTGTGTATATTATGTGAGTATGTGTGTGTGTTTATGTTAAAACAGTCCAAAAAGAGTCTCTTTGCTTATACCTCTACATTTTGTTCTATCAGAATCAACAGTATTAAAAAGCATGCTGTGGGAAACCTGTTTGCCTATTTCGATATTCATTTCTCCCCTTACCCCACCCTAACACAACACCAATTATTCTTAGTATCCCCCTCAGTTCAGTTCAGTTCAGTTGCTCACTCGTGTCTGACTCCCTGTGACCCCATGAACTGCAGCACGTCAAGCCTCCCTGTCCATCACCAATTCCCAGAGTTTACCCAAACTCATGTCCATTTAATCAGTGATGCCATCTAATCGTCTCATTCTCTCTCGTGCCCTTCTCCTCTTGCCTTCAACTTTCCCAACATCAGGGTCTTTTCAAATGAGTCAGCTCTTTGTATCAGGTGGCCAAAATATTGGAGTTTCAGCTTCAACATCAGTCCTTCAAATGAACACCCAGGACTGATCTCCTTTAGGATGGACTGCTTGGATCTCGGTGGAGTCTAAGGGACTCTCAAGAGTTTTCTCTAACACCACAGTTCAAAATAATCAGTTCTTTGGTGTTCAGCTTTCTTTATAGTCCAACTCTCACATCCATACATGACTACTGGAAAAACCATAGCCTTGACTAAACGGAATTTTGTTGACAAAATATTGTCACTGCTTTTTAATATGCTGTCTATGTTGGTCATAACTTTCCTTCCAAGGATTAAGAGTCTTTTAATTTCATGGCTTCAATCACCATCTGCTGTGATTTTGGAGCCCCCCGAAAATAAGGTCAGCCACTGTTTCCCGTTTCCCCATCTATTTGCCATGGAGTGATGAGAACAAATGCCATGATCTTAGTTTTCAGAATGTTGAGCTTTAAGCCAACTTTTGCACTCTCCTCTTTCATTTTCATCAGAGGCTCTTTAGTTTTTGTTCACTTTGTGCCATAAGGGTGGTGTCATCTGCATATCTGAGGTTATTGATATTTCTCCTGGCTATCTTGATTCCAGCTTGTGCTTCATCCAGCCCGGCATTTCTCATATGTACTCTGCATATAAGTTAAATAAGTAAGGTGACAATATTCAGCCTTGAGGTACTCCTTTTCCTATTTGGAACCAGTCTGTTGTTTCATGTCCAGTTCTAACTGTTGCTTCCTGACCTGCATACAGGTTTCTCAAGAGGCAGTTCAGGTGGCCCAGTATTCCCATCTCTTTCAGATTTTTCCACAGTTTATTGTGATCCACACAGTCAAAGGCTTTGGCATAGTCAATAAAGCAGAAATAGATGTTTTTCTGGAACTCTCTTGCTTTTTGGATGATCCAACAGATTTTGGCAATTTGACCTCTGGTTCCTTTGCCTTTTCTAAAACCAGCTTGAACATCTGGAAGTTCACAGTTGACAGATTGCTGAAACCTGATTTGGAGAATTTTAAGCATTACTTTACTAGCGTGTGAGATGAGTGCAATTGTGTGGTAGTTTGAGTATTCTTTGGCATTGCCTTTCTTTGAGATTGGAAAGAATACTGACCTTTTCCAATCCTGTGGCCACTGCTGAGTTTTCCAAATTTGCTGAACATATTGAGTGCAGCACTTTCACAGCATCATCTTTTAGGATTTGAAACAGCTTAACTGGAATTCCATCACCTATACTAGCTTTGTTCCTAGTGATACTTTCTAAGGTCCACTTAACTTCACATTCCAGCATGTCTGACTCTAGGTGAGTGATCACAGCATCATGATTATCTAGATCATGATCTTTTTGTATAGTTCTTTGTGTATTCTTGCCACCTCTTCTTAATATCTTCTGCTTCTGTTAGGTCCATACCATTTCTGTCCTTTATCAAGCCCATATTGGCATGAAATGTTCCCTTGGTATCTCTAATTTTCTTGAAGAGATCTCTAGTCTTTCCTATTCTATTGTTTTCCTCTATTTCTTTCCATTGATCACTGAGGAAGATTTTCTTATTTCTCCTTGCTATTCTTTGGAACCCTGCATTCAAATGGGTATATCTTTCCTTTTCTCCTTTGCTTTTCACTTCTCTTCTTTTCACAGCTATTTGTAAAGCCTCCTCAGACAGCCATTTTGCTTTCTTGTATTTCTTTTTCTTGGGGATGGTCTTGATCCCTGTCTCCTGTACAATGTCATGAACCTCCATCCATAGTTCATCAAGGACTCTATCTATCGGATCTAGTCCCTTAAATCTATTTCTCACTTCCACTGTATAATCATAAGAGATTTGTTTTAGGTCATACCTGAATTGTCTAGTGGTTTTCCACACTTTCTTCAATTTAAGTCTGAATTTGGCAATAAGAAGTTCATTAATTTAAAATTAGAGCCAATCATGGTATCCCATTTCTCTTGGCTTGAATTGTTTTTAGTAGGACTCTTAAAACACTCTGAGGATGGGTTCTAGGCTGTTGAGAAAGAGACACTAGAATTGAAAATCCTTTCTTTTTGGTATTGCTGAATTTAGATATTGAACAAGAAAGGGTTAATTCAGCAGGCCTACGTTGGTCAAATCCTGTACATTTCCACAAGCCCTGTTTTCAGGACTATTTGCCAGCTTCTTGTTGCTGAGGAACAACCTTTGAAATGTTCTGCCTGATAAGAGTCTTTGCAAGCCTGAGGCTTGGGGCTGTGCTAGACCACTTTGACCAGATAGTTTATGATAGCAACATGATTTATTATGAACATCCAGTTCTGCCGTGGGGGTCTGGAGTCCATTTAGCCTACCTGACTGACCCCCAACAAAATCTGGACACAAAGCCTTAGGTGAGCATCTTGAATTGGGAGTGCTTAGTGCATATTGTCATACCTTATTGGAAAAATTAAGCAGGCTTGTGCAACCAAACTGGGAAGGAACACCTGGAAGCTTGCACTTGGTTTCTACCAGATGCCATATCATATACCTTTTCCCTTTGTGATTTTAACCTGTATCCTTTAATTGCATTAAACTGTAATCATGAGATAAGAGCTTTTGAGTCCTCAGAGCCCTTCTTGTGAACCAAAGAAGGACTCAAAATATAATGAATGCTTACATCTGCCTATTCATGCATAATGAGTTTTAACAGAGTCCCAGGCTATCCTCCTGGCAAACATTCAACTGTCAGTAGTGCCCAGATAAATATCAACATAGCAAAGTGTCTTTATCAATTGCTATGTCACTGTTTTAATCAATTTTATGTTTTTACTTACCTAATTAGATCCAGCACTAATGACAGTTGTAATGCTAAGAAACAAGCTCAAATTACCCAGCTAAAGGATGAGAATCTAAGCCCATCTCAAAACAAGCCCATACTATTTGTTTTATTTTTATTTTTTTACAATAGGTCCTTGTTGGCTTTCTATTTCAAATACAGCAAAGTTTACTATTTGTTTTATATCATAGAATGTGTCTTATCCCTGCATTTCCATTCCAGTATTTCTATTTCCCTCCTTCACATTCAATTATTTTGTCATTGTGCATCCATTAATATAATGTATATTTTGGAGCCCTATCAGGACTCAGATATTAAGCTGATGGTCTGGAGAAGAGTGGAAAAAGGCATATTTTCTGCTTTAATAAAGTGTCAAATTATTATTCTATATAAATGTAAAATTTTAAAATAAAATGAGTATTATTAATGAGAAGAAATGATATTATAACATTATATATCAAAATAGACAACCTAGATTATCACAGAAGACATTTTTGAGAAATAGTGCAGAAGATGAGATGAGAAAAATAACTATGAATCCACTAGGTAAAAGCTTACGGCTATGCTATGTAATACAGTAGCTACTAAGCCTTAGTATGTATAGAACAGTCTTTTGGACTCTGTGGGAGAGGGAGAGGGTGGGATGATTTGGGAGAATGGCATTGAACCTTGTATAATACCATATAAGAAACAAATCGCCAGTCTAGGTTCAATGCAGGATACAGGATGCTTGCGGCTGGTGCACTGGGATGACCCAGAGGGATGGTATGGGGAGGGAGGTAGGAGTGGGGTTTAGGATTGGGAACACGTGTACACCCGTGGTGGATTCATGTTGATGTATGGCAAAACCAATACAATATTGTAAAGTAATTAGCCTTCAATTAAAATAAATAAATTTTAAAAAAAAAGAAGAAGAATGTACATTATGTAGCAGAGAGGTCAAGTAAGATAACCCCTCTAAGCAGATAACATGTAACAACACCCATTGGTTCCTCCATGGAAAGAGAACTGTTTGAAAATATTTTCCTAAAAACCTTGAGTATAGATTTTATGCTTGCTTTTTGAAGAAGAGATGTGATTAAGACCCATAAACAAGAAAGTTGTTTGGAATATAGTGGGGCTATGTATGTAAACTGATGGGGATTTAAACCATAATGAAACAGTCTGAATAGTGAACAAAAGGTCATACAGGTAGAAAATATAAACAATCATTTTAAGCAGTTTGACTGTGAGGGTAAGAAGAGATACTTGGGATTTCAGAATGAGGGAGTCAAAGGTGTTTTTTAAGATATAGAAAACTTAATTATGTTTAAAGAAAAACTAAGAGAAATCCCAGGGACGGGGGAGCCTGGTGGGCTGCTGTCTATGGGGTCATACAGAGTCGGACACGACTGAAGTGATTTAGCAAGAGAAATTAAATATGAACATAGAGAATTAAAAAAGGAATACTGGGAGTGCAAGTTTTCAGAGAAGTGAAATTTTCTGATTTTTCCAAGTAGAGTGGAGAGATTAGACTTCCTGCAAGTGACTTAGTATTCTAGATCTATCTTCATTTAATCATATCATATTGTATAATTAAGATATTTATTACCTTCTCAATGCTAGCTAACTCATGCCTGAAAAATATCATCCTGTGGGAATAATATGGTTAGAATTATGTTAGACCCCCTAAGATAGTCAAATGAGCATATCTCTAATGTAGAGGAGAAATACAACACAACAGTTGAAGACATTGAGGTGACTTCCCTCAAATCTTAATTTCATGCATTTCCTTCTATACGTTTCAGCATATTAGTGATTCCAGATTTAGCAATATGAAGATAAATACAATTGATTTTTTTAAAGTTATTTCTTTTAATATGCTTGCTTTCTCCCATTTTTCTATGAGTTCCTATTGGCTGAGAGCCAACCACAGGCAGACTGTCAGAACATTTCACGTTAGAATATTTTATAAGTAGCAGTGATTCATCTTACTCACTATATTCTATAATTATTATTTAATCATTAATTCAGTGCTATAGCAAACACCTCCTCAAACCCCAGAGAGCTTTTTTTTTACATAATTAATACCTGGAAGGATTAATTTCCCCATTATTAATATTCAGATTGATTGTGGAAAATTTTACAAGTACTTCCAAAACATTATATAATAGTTAAGAAAAATTTTAGAAGGTAGTTTACCTGTTTAATACAAAAATAAAATAAAAAGAAAAAAACTTTGCATCTAAAGTAATGTTTGACTATAACACCTAAACTTTGTTATCCCTTTTAGGGGAATGGGCTATGTAATCTTTATCATTGATTGGATTCTGTATTTGAACATTTAAACTGAATGTGGGTTCTTTTCAAAGGTCAGTAAATCAACTGAATTTGTTCAAAACCATGTGTGGATTTCTTTTGCAACCATTCTCAAGTGCAAATTTGCAAAGATCTATGCAAGAAGGTACTTGTTTTACGTTTTGGGGACCTCACTTTGTTCAATGACACTGAGGATATTAGTTCAACAAACTAATTAATTTTTGCTTTTAAATATTCTCGCCATTTATTTCCACTGTCAATTGGAGAACTTTGATTCCAAAAAACACACATGAGAAAGACTAATAATTTAGGCGCTCTTCGCAAGATCAAAGCTGTGCATGATAAGCCAGCCCTGGAGGTATGATGCATTCTACATTCTCAGAAATAGCCTGAACTCTCTTTAGACCAAGACAGAATTTCATAGCTCATTAGTAAATGAAAGGATTTCATAGCACCTATTTCCAAGTACTATTTCCTATCAAAAACAAGGACCCCAAACTGGCAGCTCACAAGCTAACCTAAAACAAATGTAATTTTGTATAAAAATTTGAATTATCTTAAATATTGGAAAACTGTTAACATGCCACATTCTCATAATTGAATTTGGGTGACAGATGCTCGTTAGAGAAAGTATGCACTTTCCATATCTCTACTATTCTTTATTATCACTCCGACACTGAATTCTATGTGAACTTCCTTTCCTGCTGACCCATTTCATTGATTCATCTGAGTGTCTGAGTCCTGCAAGTATCTTAATTAGTATTCCCTAATCAATATATCTACATACTTTGCATGGAAACAGTAGTCTGATCATTTGAATTATGTTTTGACCTCACTAGAGTGAGAGTGAGATGAGTATTATAGTAGAGGATTTGCACAGGATGTTCAGCTGTGACTAGAGGTTTTGTCATTGTCCTTAACTTCAGATTGGTTCTGAAACCCTGTTATGCAAGCCACTCGTAATCTATCCATTGTAAGAAATAAATAACTGACATCATATGGATAAATAAAAGTCATTAAATGTGTCTGTTAACAAATTACTGTTCATATCATGTGCAAACACTTAGGCATTGTCTGTTAAGAAAGATGGCTTGTACCATGTGCTTTTGAGGAAGTTATAAAAAGAATATTGTTGTCTCAAGTCATTCATCTTGCTACTGAAACAGAAGCAGTCAGTGTAACTGTGACTCTGCTGTGACATTTGCTGGATACAAATGTTTTGGGGCTCAGGTCTTTTCTTATCCATTGCACACCGGGGTGGTATTAAAATGGACATCTCTAATGATTCATCCTGCTCTTGCCACATTGTTTTAATTAAAAAAAGAAGGATGACAATCTTTTCTAGAAAAATTGGATTCATATTTCATTTGGATTTTCATTATTTTTCTAAAATTAATACAGAAAGGTAGACACACATGCTAACTTATATAAGCATTAGCAGCTCTCAACTAGAAAACTAGAACTATTAAGATATTCAGAGTAATAGCAAGATATACAGAAGTAGCAGTCTTACAGCAATTAGAAATGTTACTGAGTTCACAATCAAATAACCCAGAATAACTGAGAATATAATCACAAAAGGATTATCAGCAGAATAATGGCCCCATGTGCAAGACAATTCTATGAAACACTGAAAGACCAAAACAATAGGGGAAAAAAAAAGATATTAAGGAAAATTGGAGAAAAAGTTTTCAGCATTTTGAAATAAGCCCACAACTTAATAAACTAACCAACGGCATGCCTGCTGCACTAAAATTTTCCAAAGCATGAGCACTTTAGGAGACAGGTCTTCAGAGAGACAGTTCTCCTCCTACCTTTCTTCAATGTTATGAACAGAGGCACTGATAGCTCCTGGTTTGGACTATCTTTTCAATGATGCTTTTATTACAAATAGCCTTGGAAGACAATGCCTTTCTTGAGTGAGCAAAGGTTGAACAAGATTGCTTGCAGCCCAATTAAAAAAAAAAAAATAGAGTTAAGTAAACTCAGGATTACTCAACCATGATGCAAATTCACTAGGTGAGCAGCATCCACCTGAGCTATCCTGGGTTGCCCTTGTGAGTCTTGGGGAATGAGAAAAACCGATATGAATGTTAAACTCAGGTTGTGCCATGACAAAACTCTCTTCTCTGTCCCAGGATTCTCATGTCTTCTGCCAACATCCGTAAAACTATAGCAGACTAAATTAAGTGTCCCAAAATAGTAAAATCTCATATGCTTCACAGTTCTTTAAGGCAGGAGTCTCTTAGTTTGCATTTTATGTAAATAATTGGACCCAGTTTTCCAATCTTTAAAGCTTCTAGGTTGTGAATACGTATTGATTTTTACTGTCATCAGAGCATTCAGTTCTGGAATTTTTTTTTTTTCAGTTATTCAGTATTGGTTTCCTGATAATAAGTTCATATCATGGCCAAGTTCATTTCTACTGAACAGTAGAAATGCAACTTACAAATATTAATTCTACAGTATTTCCCACCCCGTGACAAATCTCTTTTTCCCTTTGCTTCTGACACTTAAGTAAGGGTATCAAATTAGTTACATGAATAAGCATTACCTAAAATAAGTATTCTGGGTGTGGAATCCTAAGCCAATCAACTTTGGACACTTATCATCACCAAGAGTGCAGCAGTGATACTGAAACTTTTGTAATGCACATAATAGCTTTAGAGCTGACTTAAGCTTCCAAGTATTTGAAAGCATATGTCTGAAGTGGCCTTGCTCTGTGTTTGCTCAGCTGTCATACTTGATGTTCTGAAATACCTCTAAAATTGTGCTATTAGAGCTGAAGGTCTTTCTATGACCACACTGATGAAATTATAATTTTCAATATCAAATCCAAAGATTCCATGGTTTCATTTCTGCTCTTGGTTTTTGATTGTTTATATATATATATATATATATATATTTCTGCTATAGTCTCTATAATTCTGTTAAAATAGTATTGTAAGGTAATACCCATGTGGTACAAGAATCTGAAAATGAATGACAGATAAAGAGAACCACACAGTTGTTTCAAATTTTTTCACATAAATACCTTTTTTTAAAACTCTCTTAACATATTCCCCTGGAAAGCTCTGTTGATAGTGAGAAAGATCCCAGGTCAATATATTTCTTATCAGTCAAGCACAGTGCAAAGGCTGGCCAGTTGATGTTATATTTATCTTTTCTTGTTAGACTAAAGGGAAAGTAAGTTAACTGGCACAAAGACCCAAAGCTTATTAATGAGATTTCCCTCCTAATGCTACTAACAGAAGGGTTATCAGCCTCCCAGGAAGACCTCTGAAAGGTAGCTCAGGAAATATAAGATTTCAGAGAAAACCAAATCTCTGGCATTACCTAGATGAAAATTTAAACATAAAAATGTGAATTTGCCCTTGGTTGAAAAATTTATCAAAAGGAAGACTGGAATTTGAACTAAAAGATCATGATACATAGTACCTGGTTCAATGCTCCTCTTATCTACTGCACTCATGGGAGTCTCTCACATTACTTTTATGTTTATTGCTGATTTTAAATACCAAACAGAGATATAGCTTTTCCAACTGACTGATAAGAAGAAGTGAGTCTGCCTGTTGAGAGTTAACTATAGTATTGCTCCCTTCACCTCCATTTTCTTGGGCCAAGTGGTCTGTGCAGGCTTTAAACTGACACTAGCCTCCTCATGCAAACCCATGACCTAGATAAGAGTCCACCAGTCACAAGCAAAAAGTAGGTTCAGACATGCCTTCCCCAGTAGTATGTGTGATCAGTATTCTCCCCTTCCTCCCTGGGGTCTTCCCTCCCTTGCACATTCCTTAGATATAGTTTTCTAAAACCCTGTTCATATGACTTGGAATTCACCAATGCAACCTTAGGGGAACTCCAAAGCACTGCATCCATAGATCCTAACAAATGCGTGTACCTAGGTCCAATTGCTGGAGAAGGCAATGGCAACCCACTCCACTACTCTTGCCTGGAAAATCCCATGGACGGAGGAGCCTGGTGGGCTGCAGTCCATGGGGTCGCTGAGAGTCCGACGCGACTGAGCAACTTCACTTTCACTTTTCACTTTCATGCATTGGAGAAGGAAATGGCAACCCACTCCAGTGTTCTTGCCTGGAGAATCCCAGGGATGGGGGAGCCTGGTGGGCTGCCATCTATGGGGTCGCACAGAGTCGGACACGACTGAAGTGACTTAGCAGCAGCAGCAGGTCCAATTGCTCTCTCTACTTCTCCCCTGCTTTAACCTGCCTGTGTGGGTTCTCATGCATGCTGTGTGCTTCTTGAAGGATTTGAAAGTAATATTTCTCTTGAACCCTGACTCACTGTTCTGTACCCTGTGACCCACTTAACAAACGTTAATTTAACAAAGTCAGCCCATAACACTGGCAAGAAAGCAATTCTTATATCATCAGCTCAAGCATCATCTTTCCTCAAGACATTTCTTTAACAATGTTTCACTTCTAATGCTGCCCCATCTCTCACCAACCTAACCTGGGTGCCCTTACATGTTCCTCATGGTTCTCTGGGTTTCCTCCCTCAAATCTGGGATAGACCTAGACATGGTAAAACTTTCTATTGTAGACAGAACCACTTTACTCAACTCCTATTGAATGATTATATCTTTGCATCCCTGCTGCTGCTACTGCTGCTAAGTCGCTTCAGTCGTGTCCGACTCTGTGCGACCCCATAGATGGCAGCCCACCAGGCTCCCCCATCCTTGGGATTCTCCAGGCAAGAATACTGGAGTGGGTTGCCATGTCCTTCTCCAATGCATGAGAGTGAAAAGTGAAAGTGAAGTCGCTCAGTCGTGTCCAACTCTTAGCGACCGTGGACTGCAGCCCACCAGGCCCCTCCATCCATGGAGTTTCCAGGCAAGAGTACTGGAGTGGGGTGCCATTGCCTTCTCCATTGCATCCCTAATATATAATAATCTATGCCACATTATAATTAATGTCGCATAAGATGCATTAATATATGTTAATAGATGAACAAAAATGTTCGGCATTGTCAGCACAGTAACAGGTCTGTTTTGAAACTCTGTGGGAAGACGGAGGAGGGACTTGAACCCCAGAAACTTGGATAAATCAATCTGAATCATAGTTATCAGGTAATCAAGGAGAGTTTTTAGAATAGAAAAGGAGAAAAAAAAAACTCAATGGTTAGAATTGAGACTTGAGGGCAAAGTCATATTGTCATAAAATAGCTAATAAGTCAGGGGGAGGAGGGAAATGGGGTATCAGTCAGAATCTGGCACAATCCACATTCCCCTTTTTACATGTATTTTTTGTTAACTTCTTAGACTCATATTTATGCAGTTTTTCTTTTTACTCATTCTTCCATGGTTTAATTGGCCCCAAATTTTGACATATGAAGTGTGACATTACACTTGGAAGGTTGGTTGTGTTCTATCTCATATGTAAGCCATAGTGAACAATAAGCTATCACAGGTGACAGCTAGTTGTAATATATGCCACATGTGGCTAAATGTTGATATTTGAATGAAGGAAATATTGATGCTAAATTAAGGAAATTGAGTGTACATAAAAAAAAAAATTCTCTGATCCATGCTGTTTCACATTATAAATAATGCATTGGCACGCTGCATATATATTATATGAATCAGGATAATTTCTTAATACCTTTGGCCTTACTAACATCTTTGGTATACTAAGTTAAAATTATATGCCTTATATTATCTTAATATTTTCCATATTAAAATGAAAGCTGACCCAATCAACCCATTAATCTAATAATGTGAGCACAGACAATATTGATAAAAGTGATCTAGTCTGAATCATCCAACTCAAGGCTAGTTTTATGTGCAAGTAGAGGGTACAACTATTGTTTGAGATGATTATAGTACCAGGAAAAGCTTCTAGCCAAAATTTATTATCTCACCCTCTCTTCTCACCTGCGCCTAAAATTTCTTTAAAAGAGAAAATTCTCTTCTCAATTTAATATAAAATGTAAATATCCCACAGAAAGAAATAAAAAGCAATGACATCCTTAAATCCACATAGTAGTGTGAATGGTTAGCATTGTGTGTTTTTCAGACTTTAAGTTGTGCAACAAAAGGGTAGAAGATCCATAATTGAAAAGCCAAGCTGAATAAAGATAAAGTTAACCAAACTCACAGCTTTCACTAAGACTAGTCCTGAACATTTTGCAGGAAGGATATCTTATAGGTCCAATCTTTAGAAGCAATAGCAAGCTCTATTCTTTCACATTTTGTCCTCTACAGTATAGGCAACAATACCTTCACACGCTTCCTCTCATCAGCAAAACTCATTTAGCTTTGTTCTAGTTAGTAGGTTTTTGGTTTTTTGTTTTTTAACTTTTTTCATAAGTGATTCAGAAAGCACTATTGGGCAAAATATTGGTACTCAAATTACCACCCTTGTGGTAAGTCTGATTTTGTGTTCTCAGAAATGTTACTGACTGGCCAATGCTTGGAATTGTTTTCAAGGTTTAGGGACTTCTCTGTAGTCCTCCTAAATTTTTTTAGAGATGTAAGCCTCTATTACATTACAGTTTATCACATTTCTACCAAGAAATATTGAATGAATTAGTAAATTAAAAAAAAAAATGCTGGGTTGAAGCATACAACTAGAAATGTAGCAATTCATATCAGGACCAGATAGTGTCATAGTTTGTCATTGCCATGATAAGACCAGAAACAAAGATAATTGTTTGACAATAAATTTAACTAATTCCTCCCTCCATCACCTTTTAATATTCAAGCAATAATCCTAATGGGTTTCCCTTGTAGCTGAGTCGGTAAAGAATCTGCCAGCAAGGCAGGAGACCTGGATTTGATTCCTGGGTTGGGAAGATACCCTGGAGAAGGAAATGGCAACCCAGTCAAGTATTCTTGCCTGGAGAATCCCATGGACAGAGGAGCCTAGGGGGCTACAGTCTATGGGGTCTCAAGAGTAGGACACTACTTGGTGACTAAACCACCACCACAGTTAAGGATGAGCAGACATTTCTAGGTGAACAGAAAAAATATGCAATAAGTGTAATATGCACTTATGCTGGGAAACACAATGTAAAATTGAGGGAAACATGGACAGTCCTGTTTTCTCACTCTTCTCCATTTCACATTATTCTACTTTTTCTTTGATTGTTTTTTAATCTAGCTGGACTAAGTGTACTTAACTGACTGCTTGTTAGTCTATGCTACAAATCTCCCTTTTTTCTTCATTAATCTGGCTAAAATTTTAACAATAATAATTTGTTTATTGTTTCAAAGAATCAGCTTTAGTTTCAGTCATCTTTTCCATTGCTTTCATTGTTTCTATTTCATTTATTTCTTTTCTAATCATTATGATTTCTTTACTTCTACTAACTGTGGATTTTGTTTTTCTTTCTCTAATAACTTTATATGTTTAGTTTTGTTTTTTTTTTAGATTTTCTTTGTTTCCTGAGGTAAATTATATTGCTATAAAATTCCCTCTTTTAATTAGTGATGTCATGTCCCATCATTGTGGTCTCATTTTCATTTGTCTCTAGGTATTCTTTGATTTCCTGTTTGATTTCTTTAGTGATCCATTGGTTCTTTATTAGCATATTTTTTTAGCTTCCAGGTGTTTGTGCTTTATTTCTTTTTCTTGTAGTTGATTTCTAATCTTATAGTGTTGCAGTTAAAAAAGTTGCTCGACATAATTCCAATTTTCTCAAATTTACCAAGGCTTACTTTGTGGCCCAGCATGTGATTAATCCTGGAGAATGCTTTATGTGCATGTGCACATTTGAGGAAAAAAAAAAAATCTTTGTTCTTCAGCTTTTGAATGAAAAGCCCTAAATCCATCTTTTCTAATGTTATCATTTAAGGCCTGTATTTTCCTTATTGATTTTCTGTCTGCGTGATCTGTCTTTAGATGACAGTGGGACATTAAAGTTACTCTCTACTACTGTGTTTCTGTCAATTTCTCCATTTATGGCTGTTTGTATTTGCCATATATATCGAGGTGCTGCTGTGTTGGGTCCATAATATATTAACAGCTGTTATATCTTCTATTTGGATTGAGCCCTTCATCATTCTGTAGTGTCTTGCTTTGTCTCTTGTAACACTCTTCATTTTAATGTCTATTTTGTCTGATATGAGTATTGCTTCCCCGGTTTTCTTTTGATTTCCATTTGCATGGAATCACTTTTCCCATTCCATCACTTTCAGTCTGTATTTGTCCCTAGATTTGAAGTGAGTCACTTGTAGACAACATATATATGGGTCTAATTTTTTTATATGTTCAGTTAGTCTATGTGTTTTGATTGGAGCACTTAATCTGTTAATATTAAGATAATTATCCATATGCATGCTATTGCCATTTTATAATTGTTTTGGATTTGCTTTGTAGTTCTTTTTTCTTCTACTCCTCTTTTATTATCTTGTCATTTGTTTACTAACTTTAGTGTTGTGTTTGAATTATTTTTTTCTGTGTGTATGTGTATCTATTGTAGATATTTTGGTGTTGGTTATCATAAGACTTTGATATAGTAGCTTGTAGATAAATAAAATTGTTTTAAATTATTAGTCTTTTAATTTCAAATTCATTTCCAATATCCTGCATTTGTACTCACCTCATACTTCCTGGTTTTGAAATCATATTTGTGTGCATTTGATTTCCTACCTTTACTACATTTTCTTTTACCTGTAGGCTTCATCATTCACACTTTTCCTGTTTCTAGTAGTGGTCTTTTCTTTTCTGCTTAGAGAACTTCCTCTAAAACTCATTGCAAAACTGGCCTTCTGGTACTGAATTCTCTTAACTTTTGCTTATCTGTAAAGCTTTTGATTTTTCCATCAAATCTGAGTCAGAGTCTTGGTTCTTCCTTTACATCAGTTTAAGTATATCAAGCCTCTCCCTTCTGATCTGCAGATTAACTGCTGAGAAATCAGCTGATAACCTGAAGGAAATTCCCTTGCATGTTATTTGCTTCTTGGACTTGATGACAGTTTCCTTTCCCATATTAGACAAGTTTTCAGCTATTATCACTTTCAATATTTTCTCAGGCCCTTTCTCTCCCTCTTCTCTTTTGGGGACCCCCATTATGTGAATGTTGGCTCATCTAATGTTTTCCCACAGGTCTCTTAAACTGTTCTCATTTATTTTCATTCTTTTTTCTTTGTGAGAGTATTGATTTCCACCATTCTAACTTGTAGCTCACTTGTCTGTTTTCCACCTCACTTATTCTATTGATTCCTTTTAGTGTATATTTCATTTCAGTTATTGTACTGTTCGTCTACTTGTTATTTAATTCTTCTAGGTCTTTGTTAAATATTTCTTGTATATTCTTGATCTATGCCTCCATTCTTTCCCTGAGATCTTGGATCATCCTTACTATCATGATTCTGAATTATTTTGGGGGTGAGCTGTCTATCTCACTTCACATAGTTGTTCTTCTAGGGTTTTATTTTGTTCCTTCATATGGGACATATATGTCTGCCATCTCATTTGCCTATCTGTGATTGCAGTTTCTCTTCCACAGACTACAGAATTGTAGTTCTTCTTCTTTCTGCTTTCTGCCATCTTATGGATGATGCTAATAGGTTTGTGCAGACTTCCTAGGAGGAGGGACTGGTATCTGCCAATTGGCAGGTGGAGCTGGGTGCCTACTGGAGCTACCTGTCTACTGGTAGGTGGATCTGGGTCTTATCCAGCTTGGAATTCCTGGTTCAAACCTTGATTTTTCTTCAAAACCAGATTCCCTAGGGGCTCCTACTTCTACTGCCAGACTCCCAGGTTGGGGAGACTGATGCTGTGCTTGTAAATTTCACTGAAGTGGTAGAAGCTCTGTGGTATAATTATTTATTTTCCAGTTTGTGGATGACCCTTCCAGCAGGAATGGAATTTGATTTTTATTGTTATTGTGTCCCTCCCACCATTTCCTTGAGTCTTCTTCTTTGTCTTTGACTGCATGGTACCTCTTTTGGTAGGTTCCAGCATTTCTCTGTCAATGTTCAGCAATTAGTTGTCATCTTGGTGTTTCAATAAGAAATTTTAAGCTCGTATTCTTCTACTCTGTCCCTCCTGTTGTAGCATGTTTAATAAACCCATATCCTATATATTGGTATTTCCTCTTTAATAAAACAGTGTGAATTCTTTACTCATTTGCACTTTTTTATTTGATGTGTTCTTTGGTGCAAAAGTGAAAGTGTTTGTTACTGGGTCATGTTTGACTCTTTGAGACCATGTGGACCATAGCCCGCTGGCTCCTCTGCCCATGGGAGTCTCTAGGCAAGAATAATGGAGTGTGTTGCCGTTTCCATCTTCTGGGGATCTTCCTCACCCAGGGATTGAACTTGGGCCTCCCAAATTATGGACAGATTCTTTGCTATCTGAGTCACCAGGGAAGCCCTGGCATAGCAGTGTTTAGTGTTTCTTTCTCTAATTATTGGGATGGTTTTTCCAGTACAAAGCCCAGGAATGCCACGGCCTAGGTGAAACAGAAAATCCACTCAAAGTGGGTGCACACAAAGTATCATGTGCACCAGGACTCTGGGGGAAAAATAAGAGTGACCTGATAAGAGACTGGATCAGACCTACCTGTTAGTATTGGAGGGTATCTTGCAGAAGTGGAGATTAGTTGTGGTCATTACAGGGACAAACACACTGACAATGGCAGTTCTGGGGAGAACTCATTAGCAGAACTACAAAAAAAAAAGTAGCTTTTTTTTTTTTGTTCACTTAGTTTTCAATTTTGAGTTTTAAGCTCGGTTTTTCACTTTCCTCTTTTTCACTCTCCTCTTTCACATTCATCAAGAGACTCTTTAGTTCCTCTTCAGTTTCAACCATTAGGATGGTGTCATCTGCATATCTGAGGTTACTAATATTTCTCCCACTTATCTTGATTCCAGCTTGTGCTTCATCCAATCAGGCATTTATCATGATGAATTCTGCATGTAAGTTAAATAAACAGGGTGACAATATACAGTCTTGACATAATTCCTTTCCCAATTTTGAATCAGTCCAAGTTCCATGTCCAGTTGTAACTGTTGCTTCTTGACCTGCATACAGGTTTTCTCAGGAGGCAGGTACAGTTGTCTGGTATTCCCGTCTCTTTAAGAATTTTCTACAATTTGTGGGATCCACACAATCAAAAGCTTGACCATAGTCAATGAAGCAGAAATAGGTGCTTTCTGGAATTCCCTTGCCTTGTGTATGATCCAATGAATGTTGGCAAGTGGACATCTGGTTCATCTCTCCCTTTTCTAAATCTAGCTTGTACATTTGGAAGTTCTCAGTTCACGTAATGTTGAAGCCTAGCTTGAAGGATTTTAAGCATGAATTTACTAGCATGTGAAATGAGTGCAATTTTGCAGTAGTTGGAATCTTCTTTGGCATTGCCCTTCTTTGGGATTGGAATGAAAACTGACCTTTTCCAGTCCTGTGGCCACTGCTGCATGTTCCAAATTTGCTGTCCTATTGAGTGAACCACTTTCACAGCATCATACCTTAGAATTTGAAATAGTTCACCTGGAATTTCATCATCTCCAAAAGCTTTGTTTATAGTGATGCTTCCTAAGGCCCACTTGACTTAACACTCCAGGATGTCTGGCTCTATGTGAGTGACCACACTATCATAGTTATCTGGGTCATTAATAACTTTTTTGAATAATTCTTCTGTGTATTCTTGTCACCCCTTAATTTCTTCTGCTTCTGTTAGTTTCTTGCCATTCCTGTCCTTTATAATGCCCATCTTTGCATGAAATTTTCCCTTGGTATCTCTAATTTTCTTGAAGAGATCTCTACCCTTACCCATTCTATTGTTTTCCTCTATGTCTTTGCATTGTTCACTTAAGAAGGCTTTTTTATCTCTCCTTTCTATTTTTTTGGAACTCTGCATTCACATGGTTATATCTTTCCCTTTCTCCTTTGCTTTTTGCTTCTCTTTTTTTCTCAGCAATTTCTAAAACCTCCTCAGAAAAGTGCTTTTCCTTCTTGCCTTTCTTTTTCTTGAAGACAGTTTTGGCCACCATCTCCTATACAATGTTACACACCTCTGTTCATAGTTCTTCAGGCATTCTGTCTACCAGATCTAATCCCTTGAATCTATTCATCACCCCCAGAGTATAATCAAAGTATTTGATTTAAGTCATCCCTGAATGGCCTAGTGGTTTTCCCTACTTTCTTCAAGTTGAGCCTGAATTTTACAATAAGGAGCTGAAGTCTGATCCACAGTTAGTTCCAGATCTTGCTTTTGCTGACTGTATACAGCTTTTCCATCTTCAGCTACAAATAATATAATCAATCTGATTTCGGTATTGATCATCTGGTGATGTCCATGTGTAGAGTTGTCTCATGTTGTTGGAAGAGAGTTTTTGCTATGACTGGTGAATTCTCTTGGCAAAACTCCATTAGCCTGTGCCATGCTTCATTTTGTATTCCAAGGCCAAACTTGCCTGTTAGTCCAGGTATCTCTTGACTTCCTACTTTGCATTCCAGTCCCCTATGATGCAAAGGAAAAAAAAATTTTTTTGGGGGGGGTGTTATTTCTAGAAAGTTTTGTACGTCTTCATAGAATCATTGAACTTCAGCTTCTTCGGCATTAGTGGTTGGGGCAGACTTGAATTACTGTGATGTTGAATGGTTTGCCTTGAAAATGAACCAAGATCATTCTGTTGTTTTTAAGATTGCACACAAGTACTTCATTTCATCCTCTTTTGTTGACTATGAGAGCTACTCTCTTGCTTCCACCCCAATCCCTTGTAAGGAATTTTTGCCCATATCTACAGTAGTAGATATAAGTCATCTGAATTAAATTTGCCCATTCCCATCCACTTTAGTTCACTACTTCCTAAAATTTCGATGTTCACTCTTGCTATCTCTTGTTTAACCACACCCAATTTACCTTGATTCATGGACCTAACATTCCAAGTTCCAATGCAATATTGTTCTTTACAGCATCAGACTTTACTTTCACTGTCAGATACATCCAAAACTGGGCATACTTCTGCTTTGGCTCAGCCACTTTATTCTTTCCGGAGTTATTTCTCCACTTTTCTCCAGTTAGCATATTGGACATCTACTGACCTGGGAGGCTCATCTTTCAATGTCATTTTTTTTTTTTTTTTGCCTTTTCATACTGTTCATGGGGTTCTCCAGGCAAGAATATTGGAGTTTTTAGAGCCCTGATTGTCCCACTGCTGATCCTCTTGAATGCATAAATCTTCAATGGCCACTGGGTATTGGTCAACTTGCACCTGGGGGCCTGGACCAAGGCCCTGCTGGAGTTGTTGCTGGAGCAGAGGGTTCCCAAGACACACCCTGACCAGGTTGCCTCTGACCACCCTGGATGTGTGAGAAAATGCATGTGTACTTTATTATCTCAAGTGACTAATTATGTCAGATGTGAAATTTGAGGTAATTCTTGTTTCAAAATATATTTAATACTGAGTTTGGATTTTCAAGGAGTTTTTTATTCCTTAAAATTTCAAATTCTGAAGTAAATTTACTAAAGAGCAAACATTCCAACACTTGATATACACCATGTAATTGTATTTTCTGCAATATTTAAAATCTAAAATCAATCAATTTATAGGTGACAAAAGTGATGATTTTATGAAAATTTCATATAGAGATATTTATTAAATATGTGCTCTGATAAAAACTCTGCAATTCATTTCAAATGAGTATTTTTTTTTTTTTTTTGGTCTGGCAGGGAGACTCCTTTTTTTTTTTTTTTTCCCCCTGTAGTTCACAATTTTTCAGTTTGATATGATCTAATGAAACCCAGCTTTCTCTCTCTAATAAAAACTATATCCATTCCATATATAGTGATATATTATATTCAATATAAGATCTGAAAGGACAAAATGTACACCATCAAAAATCTCCTTTTTTTTTTTTTTTTTCCCCCTGTAGTTCACAATTTTTCAGTTTGATATGATCTAATGAAACCCAGCTTTCTCTCTCTAATAAAAACTATATCCATTCCATATATAGTGATATATTATATTCAATATAAGATCTGAAAGGACAAAATGTACACCATCAAAAAGTCAATGAACCAAATTGGTTTATGTAGCTGCTCCAAACCAATTTTATTGGAAAACTTCAGACCATACAGTATGGCAATTTTTTTTTTTTTTTTTTTTGGTTTGTGATTTCTATCCTTTGGTTTTATTACATTTTCCATTTTGACTCTCTTTTTACATTCTCACAAAGATATTTAGATGGACTTTCATGACTTTAATAATAAATATAAAGAACAGAGTTTGAATTTATATTTTCCTTAGTTTTGAAAGAACTTTGTTTTTCCATCCATTGTATTATCATAACTGGTTACATGTCCTAAGGCCTTTCATTATTTTCACTGAACCATAAATAAAATACTCATATTACACCAATCATTAACTTACTGGCTTTATGTAGTAATAATCCTAATGATCCTAAGCATAGAAATGTCTAATATTAAAGTATCCTGGGCCTTCTCTTTAATTTCAATTCTTAGTAACCAAGGAGAACACTGCTGTTGTTAATGGTAGTTTAGGGAATACATTTGTTATAGGATCATTCTGGTATTGAAAAATACTATTATAACTTAGGAGTTGGTAAGACTCTGGAGCACAGAATTAAGGAGTCTTCCTTTGTCATGACTGCAGTTAACAGGCAGAGTAGTAGGCTGCTTTTATATTCAAAAGCTGTGCCTTCTCTGGGACTGAATTAGATATTAACTGTGCTTCACAATACTTAGCATATCAAGTAAAACTTCTAATGATGGGTAATGAAATGCCTCCAATATACAGGAAACCAAGCTACAAACTGAATGGGAATCACTTCTGTAAGGGTGATTTTGCCATTGCAAGCAGGGAAAAGTCAAAATGCAATCTAACTTCCAGTGATAAATAGGGTCAGTTCCTCTAGATAAGAGCCAGTGTGTTGTGATGTCATATATCAGAAGCAATCCAGCAGTATGAAAATCACCAAGGGAATATACTGGGCCTATTCTCATGTAAAGATAGCATGACTTCATTTCTGGCTACTCTGTTCTTATACCTGGTTACTTGCCTCCAGAATGTCTCATGTGCCCATGAACTTGCACTATTTTTTCCAAACTGAATTACTTGCCAGCTATTAGCAGCCATTGATGTGGGAATTAAAATTTTGATTTTTTTTAGGTATGTCAGACAAAGGAATTGTGGGTTCAATTAAAAGCATAGATTCATTTAAAAGCATCCATCATTAAGATTATAGGGGACATAACAGTCAGTGAAACCACTTAACAAAGCCAAAGATGGAACCAGGATGAAGTTGTGCTGTCTTATAACTCTAGGGCCCAAAATAGTACCAACATAATGAGTTTTATTCAGCTGTCTGAGATGATGCCCATTTAACTCTAAGATAAACTGAGGCACATTAAAAGTATCAAGAGTTTATTTAGACAAAAAATTCTAATTGGGCAGTGCCAAACTGTGAGTGGTCTAGAGCACTCTGTTGTCAGAAGGTAGGGGAGAGACATTTACAAAGCAGACACAATGCAAGGGAAGTATTTGATTGGCTATAGCTTAAGTTTTATTGGCCATAGCAAACATCATCTTCCAACAACACAAGAGAAGACTCTACACATGGACATCACCAGATGGTCAACACCAAAATGAGACTGATTAAATTCTTTGCAGACAAATATGGAGAAGCTCTTTACAGTCAGCAAAAACAAGACTGGGAGCTGATTGTGGCTCGGATCATGAACTCCTTGTTGCCAAATTCAGACTTAAATTGAAAAAAGTGGGGAAAACCACTAGACCATTCAGGTATGACCTAAATCAAATCCCTTAAGATTATACAGTGGGAGTGAGAAATAGATTTAAAGGACTAGATCTGATAGACAGAGTCCCTTATGAACTATAGATGGAGGTTTGTGACATTGTTACAGGAGACAGAGACCAAGACCATCTCCGTGGAAAAGAAATGCAAAAAAGCAAAATGGCTGTCTGAGGGGGCCTTGCTAATAGCTGTGAAAAGAAGAGAAGTGAAAAGCAAAGGAGAAAAGGAAAGATACACACATTTGAATGCAGAGTTCCAAAAAATAGCAAGGAGATATAAGAAAGCCTTCCTCAGAATTCAACGCAAAGAAATAGAGGAAAAACAATAGAATAGAAAAGACTAGAGATCTCTTCAAGAAAATTAGAGATACCAAGGGAACATTTCGTGCAAAAATTGTCTCAATAAAAAACAAAAATGGTATGGACCTAACAGAAACAGAAGATATTAAGAAGAGGTGGCAAGAATACACAGAAGGACTGTACAAAAAAGATCTTCATGACCCAGATAATCATGATGGGGTGATCACTCACCTAGAGCCACACATCCTGGAATATGAAGTCAAGTGGGGCTTAGAGAGGGTCACTAGGAACAAAGCTAGTAGAGGTGATGGAATTCCAGCTGAGCTACATCAAATCCTAAAAGATGATGCTGTGAAAGTGCTGCACTCAATATGCCAGCAAAATTTGAAAACTCAGCAGTGGCCACAGGACTGGAAAAGGTCAGTTTTCATTCCAATCCCAAAGAAAGGCAGCGCCAAAGAATGATCAAACTGCTGCACAACTGCACTCATCTCACATGCTAGTAAAGTAATGCTCAAAATTCTCCAAGCCAGGCTTCAGCAATACGTGAACCATGAACTTCCAGATGGTCAAGCTGATTTTAGGAAAGGCAGAGGAACCAGAGACTAAATTACCAACATCTGTTGGATCATCGAAAAAACAAAAGAGTTCCAGAAAAACATCTATTTCTGATTTATTGACTATTCCAAAGCCTTTGACTGTGTGGATCACAACAAACTGTTTCAAATTCTGAAAGAGGTGGCAATGCCAGACCACCTAACCTGCCTCTTGAGAAACCTGTATGCAGGTCAGGAAGCAACAGTTAGAACTGGACATGTTACAAATAGGAAAACGAGTGCATCAAGGCTGTATATTATCACCCTGCTTATGTTGTGACAGGTGTCACTCTGTCACCCTGCTTAACTTATATGCAGAGTACATCATGAGGAACGCTCAGCTGGATGATGCACAATCTAGAATCAAGATTTCCAGGAGAAATATAAATAACCTCAGATATGCAGATGACACCACTCTTATGGCAGAAAGTGAAGAACTAAAGAGCCTCTTGATGAAAGTGAAAGAGGAGAGTGCAAAAGTTGGCTTAAAACTCAACATTCAGAAAACTAAGATCATGGCATTTGGTCTCATCACTTCATGGCAAATAGATGGGGAAATAATGGAAACAGTGGCTGACCTTATTTTGGGGGCTCCAAAATCACTGCAGATGTTGATTGCAGCCATGGAATTAGAAGACGTTTACTCCTTGGAAGAAAAGTTATGACCAACCTAGATAGCACATTAAAAAGCAGAGACGTTACTTTTCAAAAAAGGTCCATCTCGTCAAGGCTATGTTTTTTCCAGTAGTCATGTATGGATGTGAGAGTTGGAATATAAAGAAAGCTGAGCACAGAAGAATTGATGCTTTTGAAACGTGGTGTTGGAGAAGACTCTTGAGAGCCCCTTGGACTGCAAGGAGATTCAACC
The DNA here is from genome assembly GCA_006410635.1 of Cephalophus harveyi. Lineage (NCBI taxonomy): Eukaryota > Metazoa > Chordata > Mammalia > Artiodactyla > Bovidae > Cephalophus > Cephalophus harveyi. The sequence goes on along the minus strand of SJYT01021992.1, from coordinate 178,405 downwards.
AATCCATCCTAAAAGAAATCAGTCATGGGTGTTTGTTTGAAGGACTGATGTTAAAGCTGAAACTCTGATACTTTGGCCACCTGATGTGAAGAGCTGACTCATTTGAAAAGACCCTGATGTTGGGAAAGATTAAAGACAGTAGAAGAAGGGGACAATAGAGGATGAGATGGTTGGATGGCATCACCGACTCAATGGACATGAGTTTGGGTAAACTCCAGAAGTTGTTGATGGACAGGGAGGCCTGGCATGCTGTGGTTCATGGGGTGGCAAAGAGTTGGACACGACTGAGTGAGTGAACTGATAGCTTAAGAAACTGCCTCATTTGGGAAGGCCTAGTTTATATTGTGTGTGTGCGTGTTTAGTCATGTTCAACTCTTTGTGACCCTATGGACTGTAATCTACCCGATTCCTCTGTCCATGGGATTTCCTGGGCAAAAATACTGGAGTGAGTTGCCATTTTCTCGTTCAGTGTATCTTCCCACCCCAGGGATCAAATCTGTCTCTCTTGTGTGTCCTGTACTGGCAGGCAGATTCTTTACCAAAGAGCCACCTGGGAAGAAAATTTCACTTTCTTGGATATGAATGAATTAATAAGAACTTACTCTGGCTTATGTTTTGGTTTGCTTACATAGGCTACCAAAGGATTAGAACCACCTCAAGCTAGTAGCCTCCTTGTTTAATGACTTTAGCAGCCTCACTATTAGTAGTAGTGGACTCCACCCATTTCCACCAATGGAAATAATGTTGCTGGAGACTCTGGCGATTAAGTGTGTGTAAAGTCAGACTACCTAGTAGAAGGTGAATTTTTCAGGATGCCAGGTGGGTCTCTTGGTGTCTAAAATACACTCATTTAATAAACTACCATGAATGGCATGATTGATCAGTTTTAGTTGGGTATTTCAATACATCTAGCAATTATTGTCAATCATTTTATTACAACACCTCTATTACTAAATTGATTATTTTGGTTTGTCTATTTGATCTGTTACTATTTCTAGTAGTTTTCCAGGTAGAAATCATGATTTCTTCATTCCCTGGATCTTGTGGATGTATAAAAATACTTTTTGCTTTAATCTTGAAAAACTATTAGGAAAACAGTGCTTGAAACACATCCTTCCCCAGACCTCAGTAGACCTCTTCTGGATAGGTGTGGAGAAGCCCAAGGTCTTCTTGAGATTTCCTTCTCCTGCATGGCTCACTTTTCTGCTGCAAGTCATAACATTTTATTCATCCTAAAAATACAGTAAATTTGTCCTGATATGTGCTTAAGTTAATCATTCTGCATTATTCTTTTTCTGGCTTACTCCATGTCCTATCTGTACACAAATTCATCCTTGTGGTTTTTTTTTTTTTTTT
>SJYT01021992.1:142230-176883 GCA_006410635.1 Cephalophus harveyi | reverse complement strand
GTTTTTTTTTTTTTTTTTTTTGGTCCAGAAAAGCTTTATTATATTTTGGATATTTTCTCTACTCTGTTATCTTTTTCAGATTCACTGTGAGTGGCTATGTCACTTTTGTTTGTCTTCCATACACATCATCTTCTTTATAATCATTTTATAATCACTGTTATTTCCATTTCATTATTTACAATTTATTAAAACCTCTCCTCATGCCATTTACATGTTCTCTCTCTCTTTTTTCTATTTTTGTTGCTTTAATGAATTTCATCACTAAAACATTTTTTTCTTTTTTCCCAAATGGATGATTTGCTTTAAGGCCCTTCCCTTATAAATTATTTTATGAACCTTAAGACTCTGTTTATAAAAAGGATATCACTTGTGATTTCTTTGAAATTAAGCCTTTGACTGTGTGGATCAAATAAACTGTGGAAAATTCTGAAAGAGATGGGAATACCAGACCACCCGACCTGCGTCTTGAGAAATTTGTATGCAGGTCAGGAAGCAACCATTGGAACTGGACATGGAACAACAGACTAGTTCCAAATAGGAAAAGGAGTACATCAAGGCTGTATATTGTCACCCTGCTTATTTAACTTCTATGCAGAGTACATCATGAGAAACACTGGGCTGGAAGAAGTACAAACTGGAATCAAGATTGCCAGGAGAAATATCAATAACCTCAGATATGCAGATGATACCACCCTTATGGCAGAAAGTGAAGAGGAACTCAAAAGCCTCTTGATGAAAGTGAAAGAGGAGAGTGAAAAAGTTGGCTTAAAGTTCAACATTCAGAAATCGAAGATCGTGACATCTGGTCCCATCACTTCATGGGAAATAGATGGGGAAACAGTGGAAACAGTGTCAGACTTTATTATTTTGGGCTCCAAAATCACTGCAGATGGTGATTGCAGGCCATGAAATTAAAAGACACCCCTTGGAAGAAAAGTTATGACCAACCTAGATAGCATATTGAAAAGCAGAGACATTACTGTGCCAACAAAGGTCCATCTAGTCAAGGCTATAGTTTTTCCAGTGGTCATGTATGGATGTGAGAGTTGGACTGTGAAGAAGGCTGAGTGTCATAGAATTGATGCTTTTGAACTGTGGTGTTGGTGGAGACTCTTGAGAGTCCCTTGGACTGCAAGGAAATCCAACCAGTCCATTCTGAAGGAGATCAGCCCTGGGATTGCTTTGGAAGGAATGATGCTAAACCTGAAACTCCAGTACCTTGGCCACCTCATGTGAATAGTTGACTCATTGGAAAAGACTCTGATGCTGGGAGGGATTGGGGACAGGAGGAGAAGGGGACGACCGAGGATGAGACGGCTGGATGGCATCACTGACTCAATGGACGTGAGTCTGAGTGAACTCTGGGAGTTGGTGATGGACAGGGAGGCCTGGTGTGCTGCGATTCATGGGGTCGCAAAGAGTCGGACACGACTGAGTGACTGAACTGAACTGAATTGATCTGAACTAAACATGCTTATCTAACATCTTCCTCCATTATTTTTTTTTTGAGTGATTTCTCCAATGGTTCAGCCTTTGCTTGTGTTACTTTATCCCTTTATATGTTGTTGGCAAGGGTTTCTTTCTTATCCTTACTCTTATAGAGTAAGACAAAACAATTATTTGTTGAAGAAATGTTTGCAGAAGGGTCAAAATAGGAGTTTGTGTAGTGTGCAGATTTAATTCTGACTTTTTAAATGATCTCTAAAATGTCTGCTATTATTTTGCCTCTGTTATCGCCTTCATCTTCTGCAATAAGAGAATTTAGTGTGGCTCACAGCAAAGTACTTTTGTGTTTTCCATTGCTACATAGCTTCTGCAAAATGACACACACGCTGCTTACTTCACTGTGTATAGTAATTACATAGTAAGCTAGAAAATACAACTTTGGTGATTCAGTGGTAAATAATCCACCTGCTAATGAAGGAGACATGGGTTTGATTCCTGGATCAGGAAGATCTCCTTGGAGAAGGAAATGACAGTCCAAATTTCAGTATTCTTGCCTGAGAAATCCCATGGACAGTGGAGCCTGGTGGGCTATAGTCCATTGTTTGCAAGAGAGTCAGACATGACTTAGAACATGAACAAGGAAATGAAAAAAATCTATATCTAATTTTTATCTACACAATAACTACTTGCATTTTCTACTGTTTATTATATTCATACTGCCTCTCTTAATAAGTGTAAATGTCATATGATCATGTAACCCAGATGGTATATAAGGATCTTTTGAGAATGCTTCCTAACAATGTTGTGATATAAGTCTTTACAGTACCCTGAAAGGCTTTTCATCATCTCTCCCTATGATTCTTTGATCCTGTGTCTTACTCTTCTACCTGCAACCACTGACCTTGTATTTCGAAAATATCCACAGCATACCACACTGAGGCATCTTATGTTACTTCTTCTCTCAGCTATTCATAAGGCTTATTCCCTTATGTTCTTCAGATCTTAAGTGTTATTTTCTCAGGGAGTTCTTTCCTGATCTTATTCAAAGCTGTTCTTCACCATCTCTCATCCCTGCCAAACCACCAAGAACATCTTCCCACTCTCTTGCCCCTGGTCCTATCTTTCTAAATGATACTTAAGTCCTTCTAACATATTAGATCTTTCATTTCTGTTTTCTAATGATCTGATTCTGCCTGATAGATTTCATGTTGTTTCAATGCTAGATTATAAAAGCATTCCTAGCATCTAACAGGCACACAAGAAATACTTCTGAATGAATGAAAAATCAAAGAGGAATCAAGAATAACATACTCAAGTATTAACTTTCAGCATATGGCTACATATTACTGCTTACATGAGTGCTAATTAATTTGATATATTATATATATTATGCTGGAGAAGGCAATGGCATTCCACTCCAGTACTCTTGCCTGGAAACTCCCATGGATGGAGGAGCCTGGTAGGCTGCAGTCCATGGGGTCGCTGAGTCAGAGATGACTGAGCGACTTCACTTTCACTTTTCACTTTCACGCTTTGGAGAAGGAAATGGCAACCCACTCCAGTGTTCTTGCCTGGAGAATCCTAGGGATAGGGGAGCCCAGTGGGCTGCCATCTGTGGGGTCTCACAGAGTTGGACACGACTGAAACAACTTAGCAGCAGCAGCAGCATATATTATGCTATTTAATTGTAACTAAGTTCAGTCATACCAAGTAAACATAGGTCTCCTAAAAGAAACTGAAGATTAGATATAGTTTTAATATTGGAAAGATAAACAAACAAAGAGTTGAAGTTTCTCTTACCACAAGAGTAGGAATTTTATTAGCCATATTAAGGTAATATGAATAATTCATTAAAACTTGATAAAAAGGTAGCTTCCCAAGATTAGCAAAATAACTGAAACATAATTTATAAACAGTAGCTTTTATATTCTTTAATGTCCTTTGAGATGTCATTATAGGAGTACATGTAGAAAGCTTAAAAAAGAGATTAATGGGTAGAGAGATGGGCAAATAGAGAATATTCATAAAGCTATTTTCTTTTTACACATGGTGTGGACAAATAACAAAGTATTGGTTTCCACTGATACATGGTTTTTAGTAGTATATCATCGGTAAAACTGGTAAAGTGCTTTCTGTACAAAACCTAATGATAAAAATAGTACTATTCCAAAAACAGGAACAGTCAGCATTTGCTATGTCTTGGACAAGGAAGTGACATTTTACATGTATCCCTATTTTTAAAAAAAATGAAAAAAATAGAAATTAAGGAAAATGAAAGTACTTGTTCAAATTCATATACTTAACAAATAGCAAAGCTAAAATTTAAACTCTGGGATTCCTATTTACAGAGCCTATACTTTTAAATAGTACAAAATTAATACTAGCAAAGATCAAATCCATCCATATTAATATATGTGATCTATACATATGGAATGTAAGTACTCAAAATATTAAATGAATGAAGAAAATAAATTATTAAAAGCATGATTTTTTCTGATGGCAGGCACATTCTTCTAATAGTTGAGTGTATCTAAAATAGGCTGAAATCATTTTACTAGTATTCTTTAATCTTTAGTTAAGTACCAAAAATGACTTCCACAATCTGACCTTGTCAGTTGGTACCTAGGCATTCTATGAAATGCCTTTTGGTCAAAGGTTATCAGTCCTGGGAAATATTTGATCAGCCTCTGCAGTCATTTCTCTAAGTATCAAAGAATATTTTCAAATTTTGTTAAATGTGCTCCAAATTACTGCCAACGTTTCTTCTCAATTTATTAGTTTTCTTCTTCTGTTCTCAATACCTTGATTTGAAGAACTTATGACTAGGTAGCAATGTCTACTGACAAATGGCCAATTGTAAAACTGTGATTTAACCTGGAGAAATAAGCTCCTTATGACTTTTCATGCCCTCAAATAATCACTTACAAGGTATAGCCACATACCCTCTTTCCAAACTCATCTTTTAGAGTTTCCCACTTATCCAAATATCAAGCAACATCACATGACTTTATTTCACCTGCTATGTCATAGTGTTACATGTCTCTGTGCATTTTTACCTTTTTTTTTTCTCCTGGAAATAACATTACAACCCACTTCTAAGAGGCAAATTACTTTTTTATGATTCTCTATAGATATTTCCTTATTGCCAAACTCAAACTTAAATCAAAGAAAGTGGGGAAAACCACTAGACCATTCAGGTATAGCCTAAATCAAATCCCTTATGGTTACCCAGTGGAAATGAGAAATAGATTCAAAAGATTAGATCTGATAGACAATGTGCCTGAAGAACTATGGATGGAGGTTTGTGACACTGTATAGGAGACAGGGATCAAGACCATCCCCAAGAAAAAAAAATGCAAAAAAGCAACATGGCTGTCTGAGGAGGCCTTATAGATAGTTGTAAAAAAGAAGAGAAGCGAAAAGCAAAAGGGAAAAGGAAAGATATAACCATTTGAATGCAGAGTTCCAAAGAATAGCAAGGAGAGATAAGAAAGTCTTCCTCAGGAATCAGTGCAAAGAAATGGAGGAAACCAATAGAATGGAAAAGACTAGCCATCTCGTCAAGAAAATTAGAGATATCAGGGGAACATTTCATGCAAAGATGGGCTCAATAAAGGACAGAAAGGTATGGATCTAACAGAAGCAGAAGATATTAAGAAGAGGTGGCAAGAATACACAAAAGAATTATACAAAAAAGATCTTCACAACCCAGATAATCATGACAGTATGGTCACTCACCTAGAGCCAAATATCCTGGAATGTGAAGTCAAGTGGACCTTAGGAAGAATCACTAAGAACAAAGCTAGTGGAGGTGGTGGAATTCCAGTTGAGCTATTTCAAATCCTAAAAGATGATGCTGTGAAAGTACTGCACTCAATATGCCAGCAAATTTGGAAAACGCAGCAGTGGCCACAGGACTAGAAAATGTCAGTTTTCATTCCAATCCCAAGGAAAGGTAGTGCCAAAGAATGCTCAAACTGCTGCACAGTTGCACTTATCTCACACACTAGCAAAGTAACACTCAAAATTCTTCAAGCCAGACTTCAACAGTACATGAACCGTGACTTCCATATGTTCAAGCTGGATATAGAAATGCAGAGGAACAAGAGACCAAATTACCAACATCTGTTAGATCACCAAAAAAGCAAGAGAGTTCCAGAAAAACATCTATTTCTGCTTTATTAACTATGCCAAAGCCTTTGGCTGTATGGATCACAATAAACTGGAAAATTCTTCAAGAGATGGGAATACCAGACAATCTGACCTGTCTCTTGAGAAACCTATAGGCAGGTCAGGAAGCAACAGTTAGAACTGGACATGGAAAAACAGACTGGTTCCAAATTGGAAAAGGAGTACGTTAACGCTGTATATTGTCACCCTGTATATTATTTAACTTCTATGCAGAGTACATCATGAGAAATGCTGGCCTGGATGAAGCACAAGCTGGAATTAAGATTGCAGGGAGAAATATCAATAATCTCAGATATGCAGATGACATCACCCCTATGGCAGAAAGTGAAGAACTAAAGAGCTTCTTGATGAAAAAAGTGAAAGAGGAAAGTGAAAAAGTTAGTAAATAGATGGGGAAACAGTGGAACCAGTGACAGACTTGACATTTTGGGGCTCCAAAATGACTGCAGATGGTGACTGCAGCCATGAATTTAAAAGATGCTTACTCCTTGAAAGAAAAGTTATGACCAGCCTAGACAGCATATTAAAAAGCAGAGACATTACTTTGCCAACTAAGGTCCACCTAGTTAAAACTATGGTTTTTCCAATAGTCATGTACGGATGTAAGAGGTGGACTATAAAGAAAGCTGAGTGCTGAAGAATTGATGCTTTTGAACTGTGGTGTTGGAGAAGAATCTTGAGAGTCCCTTGGACTGCAAGGAGATTCAACCAGTCCATCCTAAAGGAAATCAGTCCTGAATATTCATTGGAAGGACTGATGCTGAAGCTGAAACTCCAATACTTTGGCCACCTGATGTGAAAAATGGACTCATTGGAAAAGACCCTGATGGTGGGAAAGATTGAAGGCAGGAGGAAAAGGGGACCACAGAGGACGGTGGTTGGATGGCATCACTGACTCAATGGACATGAGTTTGAGTAAACTCCGGGAGTTGGTGATGTATAGGGAGGCCTGGCATGCTACAATCCATGGAGTCACAAAGTGTCGGACATGACTGAATGACTGAACTGAACTGAACTGCTAGATATTCCACTCCTGCAACAGAATTAAAGCCTACTTCTTTGTACAACCTTGAAAATCTATACATACTTCTATCATTACAATCATTACATTATAACACTTTCTGAGAACAGGAGCAATGTCTGACTGCCCACCTAATGTGTTAACATAATATAATACTGGAGTTGAACTAGGCAGTTGATAAATATTTATTAAATTAAAATTCTTTTGCTATAGCCTTATGATTTTTTTTTTTAATGAAAACTTCCTCTTTCAGGAATGAAAACTTTATCACTACAGAGTTGGACAAGCTGTTCCTGATAAATTAATATGTGTTTTTACTTTTTCATAGTTCAAGTTTTTTGTAATTGAATTTTGAAAATAAATACTAGCAAAGCAGAAAAATAATTTTATTTTTAATATTGTTTTTCATGCCTCCATGGGCAAAGCAATAAGATTGAGTCATAGTTTTCAATAATGTTTTCATTAGGAAAAATAACAGTTTTATTGGGATTTATAATGGCCTGTAACAACAAACTGAATTTGATTTATTATAGTTCATTGCTACATTTTTCTAAAAACATTTATGTTAATTTTGAAAGCAGAAATGCAATTCTGGTGGAAGAAAATGCTAGCATGTTATGTCGACTTCTATTGAACTTATATAGAAGATTAAGTCACACAATGAAAACATCAGATGCATTAGAAAATATCAGTCAACTCAGATATACCAAAGATCAGGCAGATTCAAATTGAGTGAACTTCCCATGTCTAGCCAGGGCATAATACTTACTAACAGAAAAGCTCCACAAATCTGAGGTGATACAATATTTCTTCTGTGTCTGATTTACATCCCTTATATGTGGAATCTAAAAAGAAATGATAGTAATGGATTTACAAAACAGAAAGAGAACGAACTTATGGTTGCTGGTGGTGAGGAGTGAAGTGATAGTTAGGGAGTTTGGGATGGACATGGACACGCTGTTATATTTAAAATGGATAACCAACAATGACCTACTGTACAGCACATAGAACTCTGCTCAATTTTATGTGGAATACTGAATGAGAGGGGAGTTTGGTGGAGAATGGTTACATGTATATATATATATATCTCTGAGTCGTTTCACTGTTCACCTAAAACTATCACAATATTGTCAATCAGCTATACCCCAGTACAAAATAAAATGCTTTTAAAAAAATGAGGTTAAACATACACATGTATACACCAACAATTAATTCACAATGAATAAAATTCAATGGCTGAAAAAATGTAAAATTGTCTTTTGGAACTTAAAATAATGTATATTCAGAGTGAATAAGTGAGATAAAATACTTTATAGAAATATAAAAAATTCTTAAATATTGGGAGTATCTTAAGTATAATACATATAAAGAAATAGGAATAATACTAAATTTAGAGGAGGGCAGCAGAAAACATAATTAAATGACAAGGAAAAACTGCAGTGTAAGACAGGATAGAGAATTTAGACTTAAAACATTCTAAATGTTTTTTTGTTGTTGTTCTCAAAGAAAGTAACAGATTGATTATCTTAAAATAATATTAATACTTTTTTATTTGAACATGTTAAATATTTGGAAAAGAATAAACATATGATAAAACATTTTCAAATCAGTAGTGTTAAGAAAGATAAATAGATAAGCTAATAAAATATGACAGAGAATATAAAGTTAAACCCAGAAAATAGATAATTAAGAAGTTAAATACTGTATGAAAGTGAAAGTGAAGTTGCTCAGTCGTGTTGGACTCTTTGAGACCCCATGGACTGTAGTCTACTACAGTCTTCTGTCCATGGGATTTTCCAGGCAAGGGTACTGGAGTGGGTTCCCATTTCTTTCTCCAGAGGATTTCCCCGACCCAGGGATCAAACCCAGGTCTCCCACACTGTAGGCAGACGCTTTACCAACTGAGCCACCAGGGAAGGTACAAATACTATATAAATGAATTCAAATACATCAGCAGTCATCACACATAAAGAAATGAACTGTTTAATTCATCATGTAAAAATGAAAATTTTAAGAAAAACAAAAGAGCTATATATATTTAAAAGAATATACTTGGAGCAAAATAAAGCAGGTATAAATAAAGAGATAAAAAAAGAAATATAATATTTAAAACTAATCAAAAAATAAATAATAACACATGAAATAAAATTTAAAACAAAAATATTTTTTCAAATAACAATGTGGCCAGATAACAAAAGAAAAAATGCATTATGGGTTCTATCCTTTATCAAGAAATATGCCATGAATTACATATTCTCAAAATACATAAAGATATGACAGAATTACAATAAGAAATGGACAAATCCAACTCAATTAAAACTGAATATATACCTTTCTCAATAGCCTTTCAAAGAGACTATAGGAATAGTCAAAATATAAAAAAATATGAACACTAATCTTCCTCTAATGGGCACAGTAGAACACTGCACAGAATAGTTAGAAAATGAACACCTATTTTAAGCACCTGAGGAATATATACAAAAAGTTGCGGATTCATGTTGATGTACGGCAAAACCAATACAATATTGTAAAGTAATTAAACTCCAATTAAAATAAATAAATTTAATTTAAAAAATAAAATAGAAACACACACACAAAAAAAATGTTGCCAATCCACTAAGCCAAAATGAAAGACTCAAAAAATGCAAATTACTCAATATTACAGAGATATTACTGTGATGCCAATGAAATGGTAAAAATATTATATCCAAACCCTTTCATTTAGAATTATCAAAACATGTTTTTAAATAACGAATTGGCAACATAAATTAAATTAACATTTAATTGAAGTGAAATAAATAGAATNAATACAATATTGTAAAGTAATTAAACTCCAATTAAAATAAATAAATTTAATTTAAAAAATAAAATAGAAACACACACACAAAAAAAATGTTGCCAATCCACTAAGCCAAAATGAAAGACTCAAAAAATGCAAATTACTCAATATTACAGAGATATTACTGTGATGCCAATGAAATGGTAAAAATATTATATCCAAACCCTTTCATTTAGAATTATCAAAACATGTTTTTAAATAACGAATTGGCAACATAAATTAAATTAACATTTAATTGAAGTGAAATAAATAGAATTGAAGGAAAATGAAAATATTATACATTTCTATAGGAGAGATCAAACAAAATTTGACTTTGAGGAAAAGTGCATTGCAACCACACATTTACATATCAGAAAACAAAAATATATATAAAGAGTGATTTAAGCATTTAGCTCATACAATCAGAAAATATAGCAAATTTTAAAAAGGGGTGAATATATGAAAAATAGGAACTTATAAAACAGAAAGCAATCAAATACAGTATTGTCAAGACTATAATCTACAAATTTAGAATAATAATATAGTCTATCATTTTTACTGAAGAAGAAAAATTATAGAAAAGTGACAGTGGGATGTTACAGCTTACTCTGAAAGCTCAATATTTTGGCTACCTGACACGAAGAGTTTACTCATTAGAAAAGACTGATGCTGGGGAAAGACTGAAGGCAGAAGGAGAAGGGGACGACAGAGGATGAGATGGTTGAATGGGCATCACTGACTCAATGGACATGAGTTTAAGCAAGCTCCAGGAGATGGTGAAGGACAGGGAAGCCTGGCATGCTGCAGTCCCTGAGGTTGCAAATAGTTAGACATGACTGAGCGACTGAATTGAACCTTAAGTATTTTAAAAATATAAATAAAACTGACATAAATATTCAACTGGTAAGTAAAAGTCTAACCACAGACATACCTGGTTTTCAGAATAATTCTATTAAACTCTGAAGAAATATATCAAATAGTAGCATATTTAACGAATAAAGATATGTATAGCATTAATATAGATAAATGTGATTATCTCTGGGAAGGAAAGAAATACAAAGATATGGAGAATAAAGTTTTAACTATATGCTAATGTTTTATTTCTTGAAAAGAAATATACACATCTGAAAAATACAAAAATATTAATATTTCTTTAATCTTTGTGGATACATGAATATGTTGTTTTTCTAAAATTTTGTGTATTTTATTTAAAAATAAATGCATAAAATAGGCAGTCCTAAGATGGTGGAGGAATAGGATGGGGAGACCACTTTCTCCTCAACAAATTCATCAAAAGAACATTTAAATGCTGAGTAAATTCCACAAAACAACTTCTGAATGCTGGCAGAGGACATCAGGCATCCAGAAAAGCAGCCCGTTGTCTTCAAAAGGAGGTAGGAAAAGATAAAAGACAAAAAGAGAGACAAAAGAGGTAGGGATGGAGCTCCAACCCTGGAAGGGAGTCTTAAAAAGAGAGAAGTTTCCAAACTCCAGGAAACACTCTCACTACCCAGTCTGTGGCGAGCCTTGGAAGCACAGAGGGCAACATAACGGGGAGGAAAAATAAATAAATAATTAAAACCCACAGATTACCTGCCCAACTGTAACTCCCCCAGCAGAGAAGCAGCACAGAAGCCTGCACCCGCCACTAGCAAGCGGGCAAGGAGGCGCGGGCTGCATTGCTTAGAGTAAGGACCAGGTCTAAATGCCCTGAGGGCAATCTGAGTGAACTAACTTGGGCTAGCAAACCAGACTGTGGGATAGCTACCACGTGGAAAGCCCTAACCTAAGACACCGCCATGAAATTGAAAGACGCTTACTCCTTGCAAGAAAAGTTAAGACTGACCTAGATAGCATGTTGAAAAGCAGAGACATTACTTTGCCAACAAGGTCCATCTAGTCAAGGCTATGGTTTTTCCTGTGGTCATGTATGGATGTGAGAGTTGGATTGTGAAGAAGGCTGAGCCCCAAAGAATTGATGCTTTTGAATTGTGGTGTTGGAGAAGACTCTTGAGAGTTCCTTGGATTGCAAGGAGATCCAACCAGTCCATTCTAAAGATCAGCTCTGGGATTTCTTTGGAAGGAATGATGCTAAAGCTGAAACTCCAGTACTTTGGCCACCTCATATGAAGAGTTGACTCACTGGAAAAGACTCTGATGCTGGGAGAGATTGTGGGCAGGAGGAGAAGGGGATCACAGGGGATGAGATGGCTGGATGGCATCACTGACTTGATGCACATGAGTCTGAGTGAACTCCCGGAGTTGGTGATGGACAGGGAGGCCTGGCATGCTGCGATTCATGGGGCCGCAAAGAGTCGGATACGACTGTGCGGCTGAACTGAACTGATGGGCATCTTATCTTTGACAAAGGAGGCAAGAATATACAATGGATTAAAGACAATCTCTTTAACAAGTGGTGCTGGGAAAACTGGTCAACCACTTGTAAAAAAATGAAACTAGAACGCTTTCTAACACCATACACAAAAATAAACTTGAAATGGATTAAAGATCTAAATTTAAGACCAGAAACTATAAACTCCTAGAGGAGAACATAGGCAAAACACTCTCCAACATAAATCACAGCAGGATCCTCTATGACCCACCCAGAATATTGGAAATAAAAGGAAAAATAAACAAACAGGACCTAATTAAAATTAACAGCTTCTGAACAACAAAGGAAACTATAAGCAAGGTAAAAAGACAGCCTTCAGAATGGGAGAAAATAATAGCAAATGAAGCAACTGACAAACAACTAATCTCAAAAATATCAAACAACTCTTGTAGCTCAATTCCAGAAAAATAGACAACCCAATCAAAATATGTGCCAAAGAACTAAACAGACATTTCTCCAAAGAAGACTTACAGACATCACTCATTATCAGAGAAATGCAAATCAAGACCACAATGAGGTACCATCTCACACCAGTCAGAATGGCTGTCATCCAAAAGTCTACAAGCAATAAATTGCAGGAGAGGGTGTGGAGAAAAGGGAACCCTCTTACACTGTTGGTGGGAATGCAAACTAGTACAGCCACTATGGAGAACAGTGTGGAGATTCCTTAAAAAACTGCAAATAGAACTGCCTTATGACCCAGCAATCCCACTGCTGGGCATACACACCAAGAAAACCAGAACTGAAAGAGACATGTGCTCCAATGTTCATCACAGCACTGGTCGTAATAGCCAGGACATGGAAGCAACCTAGATGTCCATCAGCAGATGAATGGATAAGAAAGCTGTGGTACATATACACAATGGAGTATTACTCAGCCATTAAAAAGAATACATTTGAATCAGTTCTAATGAGGTGGAGCCTATTATACAGAGTGAAGTAAGCCAGAAAGAAAAACACCAATACAGTATACTAACACATATATATGGAATTTAGAAAGATGATGACAATAACCCTGTATGCAAGACAGCAAAAGAGACACAGATGTATAGAACAGTCTTTTGGACACTGTGGGAGAGGGAGAGGGTGGGATGATTTGGGAGAATGGCATTGAAACATGTATAATACCATATATGAAACGAGTCACCAGTCCAGGTTCGATGCATGATACAGGATGCTTGGGGCCAGTGCACTGGGATGACCCAGAGGGATGGTATGGGGAGGGAGGTGGGTGGGTGGTTCAGGATGAGGAACATGTGTACACCCGTGGCAGATTCATGTTGATGTATGGCAAAATCAATACAATATTGTAAAGTAATTAGCCTCCAATTAAAATAAATAAATTTATATTAAAAATAAATAATAAATAAAAATATATAAAATAGAAGAAATAAATGAACAGAGTGTAAGTAGGAATATATAGGTATATATCAACAAAGTACTTAGGAAAATATTAATCAAGACAAAGTAGCAGTAGTATCAAAAACTGACAGTACTATATTTTTCCCTTACAAGGCTAATAATAGTTAAAAAAAAACTTTTTGCTGCAATACAAAGAGTAGTGATATAAACAATATACAAAGAATATGTGACTCAGAAAAAGGTAAATAATCTGCTCAGTTTCATTCAGTGAGTAATTGGTAGGAGGGGATTTGAATACACATCAGTTTAACCCATAAATATGTGTTCCTTTCACTGTAGCTTAGTAAATACCTGATGTTGATGATGATAATAGCCATAGACCCTGATTTACAGCTGACAGAAACAGAGACAACTTTAAGTGAAATCATGTTTTATTTCTTTACACAGATCAGCCTTGGTTTCAAATGGAATGAACACCAGATCCTGTTCCATCTGCAGACTAAGGTGTTCCGCCTCTCTGAATATTTGTTTCTTCATTATTAACATGGGGGTGAGTAGAACCATAAGGCATGACAAGACCACAGCAAACTGAAAATTATCATTAATTGTTAATTACTGTGATTTTAGAGGGGAAAATAGTTTCTCCTCTACCTCCCCAGTGAAATTCTTATTTTTAAATTAAAAGTACAGTGGGAGATGAACCAATCAGTTCAGCACCTTAGCACTTATCATTTTCATATTCTATTTTACTAACAAAATAAATTTCAACATTTAGAGATATGCAGAACTGGAGAACAAGTTAGAAGCCATGGTTGGAAAATGATTACTTAGAGAAAATAGTTTATACCATGAAACAGAGATGGTTAGGAGAGAAGAGCAAAGAAGAAAGGGGAGGGTATAAAAGGAGTGGAGGGAAAATGAGTACAGGAGAAAATCAGGTGAACAATATAATATTTCTATCCCATATAATCATATTGTTTTAGAAGGTGAAAGAATTCCAGAAGGTAGCAGAATAGAGGCACTCAGAAAGTTAAGAGAGTAAAAAGGGGATCATTGCATCAATAATATAATATTACTATATTAATAACTACCAATTATTGAGTGTAATATGTACTGTGTTGTTTATTGTACAGATTTAATTAATCACCATAAAAACCTCTCCCACCCAGTTAATAGAGAAGAATATATTCTTCATAGAGAGAAATGGTAAGGTATAAAAAACCTGGAGCAATTTTTAAAATTTAGCTACTAATGTTTTGTGGTAATTATATGATTGATGTAGGAGAATTACAGTCAGGCTCTACAGTTGTTTCTAAATGTTCATAAATGAGCAATGACATAACTGTTATAGGAATTTGTGGGTAATAGCTAATGGTCCTGGTGACCCTTACAGATTAATCAAACCTCAAAACCTCAACATCCATCTCCCATCTCCTTTCTCCCTTCCTTTCTCTCTCTCTCTCTGCCTCCAGCCCCATCCTTCCTGATGACTTACTTTCAGAAGTACCTATAAAAATAGCTACTGTCAGCAGCATATTAGAAAAAATTACTAGCTTTTAAACTAGATCTAGTAGAATAGATATTTTCATAAGTGAACAGATATGACCATGCTAACTTTCCTTTCCCAATTCCCGTTAATCAGATGACCATGAGACATTCCCTTTATCTCCCATGCTTAAGTGGCTTCAAGCTATTATACCCTCTCACAACAGGAGTTGTCGCAAAAAAAGCTAAGTTTCTATTGAATGTGGTAACGCATAAGCCTTTTATTGCTCTGACCATTGGCTGGGGTAGCTAATGTAAGCAAAGATCAAACAATAGCTAAATCTTTTGAAATAATGCAGACGAAGTAATTTAAAACTTGAAGAAACAGAAATGCTTGAATGGGTCTATTGCCTACGTCCTACAGTGCCTTAGCTAGAACCTCAACCAAGAAAACCAAGGGCAGGAAGTCCATTTCTGTTTTCTACTAGAAACCACACACAAGCTACTGAACTCAGATTCAGCTGCTCACCACTCAAAAGCCAATATTCTAGAGGCAAGGGTTGGTAGTAAAGAAAATTGCTTTAATCAGAAAATCTGAGGAAAAGTCAGACTCATATCCCAAAACCAACTCCAGAGATTCTGCTGAGCTATGACAGTTCTAAAGGGATAAAAACGGGAAGTAATCTTAATCAGTGAGACAGGTTAGGATCTGTGACATTTTCCATTGTGTACAGGTTGACTTCTCATAATCTCTCTTCAGATGTTATCTTCACCACATGATCTGTCTCCAGGGAGTAAGTAAAGAGCTAGTCATTCTTTCACTATTTAATTTTTCATTCCTACTTCTTTTAGTCTAGGAAAGAAATCAACAGGTTAGGCAAAGCTCTGTGCACATTCAGTAGAACATAAATCAGGAGTGATCTCATTTCTATGTTTGAGGGGAGTAGACATGGGCAAAAGAGCTCCTTACACACACACACACACACAGATATATTTTATTTGTTTATTTATTTATATCACAGATTGGGTTCCCCAGAATGGAGGCTGACATAGAGTTTGAGGTTCAAGATGTTTATTGGAAATAAAAGTCTTTAAAGGGAAGTGAGAGGAAGCAGTATCAGGCAGAGGAAATGGTGAATGGTGATGCAAGACTAACAAAGCCCCAAGAAACCTAGAGAGAAGCTCTCCAGAGAGAATACTGCCAGTCAGAGTGCCCATGTCTAGTAGAAATGTCCAGACCACTGTATCTTTGTCCAGCCTTCCTCAGTGACTAGATATAGGCTGCCCAAGGAAGGGCGTGATCTGGAGAGAAGAGAAGAGGCTATCTTCTGCTCAAAGTGACTTTGAAATAGCTCACAGTTGGAGCCATTTGTTAAGGAGTTGGAATGAATAAGATGGCTTCCTTCAGGTGACATCTTTGTAAAATACCATTTACAGAGTATTCAAATATTCAAGACAAACCATGATACACAGGAATTTTCATATCCTTTACTTGACAAACAGTTTCTCAATATCCCTGAGGAAAAAATCAGGGCAGATCACCACTTTATTACTAGGTGAAACTCCATTCTTTAATATAAAATGCTAGTAAACTAAGCAGAAAAGATCTTACTCCCTAAACAACATAGGCCTTGAGTGTGTTCGTGCTTGCTAAGTTACTTCAGTTGTATCTGACTCTGTGCAACCCTATGAACTGTAGCCCACCAGGTCATCTGTCCATGGGATTCTCCAGGCAAGAATACTGGAGTAGTTTGCTGTGCCCTCTGCCAGGGGATCTTCTAGACCCAAAGATCAAACCTGCATCTCTTAGTCTCCTGCATTGACAGGTGAGTTCTTTACCACTAGCACCACCTGGGAAGCCGAGTTTTTGAGTGCCTGGATGCAAAACAGGCCTCCTTTGCCTAGTGGCAAACAAAAAAACAAACCTGAATCTAACTCTTATTACCTGTCCTGAATGAATATGTGAATGAGAATATTAAGCAGAAAAGGAAAGCTAATCCCACTGCTTAGAACAGAGCTCCCCTGAGCTTCCTTTCTTGGGCACATTGGCTGGGATCACAGACCCTGAGAAAGTTTATGAAGTGAGAAGAGTATATATACATGCTTTTGTACTTTTAGGGCTTCCCCGGTAGCTCAGATGGTAAAGCGTCTGCCTGCAATGTGGGAGACCTGCATTCGATTCCTGGGTCGGGAAGATCCCCTGGAGAAGGAAATGGCAATCCACTCCAGCACTCTTGCCTGGAAAATCCCATGGACGGAGGAGCCTGATAGGCTACAGTCCATGGGGCCGCAAAGAGTCAGACATGACTGAGCGACTTCACTTCACTTTGTACTTTTAGCCCTTGTAAAATTCTAATCACTGAAAGCAGGTTTCCCAGGCTAGGGAACCAAGTACTGGACTCAGGCTTGTCTCAAGACCAGCATTTAAGATTTAAAAGAATCCAAACGGTAAAAAGTGAAGGAAGGAAAATGAATTGTACACCCATAAAGAAAGAGAACAGGTCCATACCCCTGCCTCTTCAAGCTTTGATTCATACTCTTCGTGCTGATCATTAATTCCTCTGAGAGTTCAAAGCCCTGTGATTATGGTGTCTTAAATTATCCTGGCATTTGGCCAATAAAGATTTGTAATTCTAATCTATAAAACTGAAAAGTACTGATGAGGTGGAGCTGAAAGAGGGCAACAGCTCCCCTTCCTTTAGATTTAACTAGATCTTGTGCAATTAAAGAGGGTATGACTTTCTAACAGACATTGTGATAAATTACTCTAATCTACAGTTTCTCTGAACACTCCCACTCTTCTGAGAACCTTATGATGTTATGTCATGGCTGCTAAAGCTTTCAACTATAGGTACATTTCCACTTCTCAGAACATTATACCTCTCCCTGTCAGCTAGCAAGATATGCTAAATGAATGTTAAAGGTTAAAGATAGTTTTGTATTTATTTTTCTCCTTTAGGCTGAGAGAACAAGAAATGAAGTAGGTAGAATTATGACCCCTCTCAGTTAATTTTTTTCCCCATTTTAACAGTTGCCTGTGACAACTTTGCAGTGCCTCTGACAAACTCTTAAAGAAGTGGGATCAGGTATCAAAGTAGCAACTGCCAAGAGAACCTTTAAGAGCTGCAGTGTGTCAGATAAAGATGGTTTATAGTCCTTGGGTCACAAGTCGTTTTTGTCTTATGCCCACAGTGCAATGAAAGACTATCTGTTCCAGCCAAAAGAACCATTTTTTGGTGATGTTACAGGCTGGAAACATTTTGAAATTCAAAGGCCAAGCCTGAGGTCCATCCCTTTTAAATGATTAATATACAGCCAAATTTGTTTTTATACTTTCAAATTAGTAATATGAATTAGAGTATATTTGAAAGCTGGGATAATACAGATATGTTTATATGTCTAACCCATGTGTGTGTGTGTGTGTTGGCTCAAACAACTAAGAGCAAAGTAAGGACAGACAGCAGCTGTAACACAAGGAATACAAAGTTGATGACTCTGGAAAACTGGCAAAAGTAAGAGTAGAGATAGCCTCAGCTATTTGGTGGTTTTGAGTTAGAAAGCAGAAATGGCTTCCATGCTGCCCTCCAGGATATTTTCACAAGAACAGAGGCTTAGGGCATGGTACTGAAATAGAACTCCATGACTCTAGTTGTTGCAAGTATAGATGAATATTACTAGCATTAACTGCTCTAGAGTGGTGTGGGAATGGGAGTTGAAGGTGTACTCAGGGAAGGAAAGAAAAGTTGAGAAAAGAGTGGTGACTGTTTGCCTTTAGGAAACATTGCTACTCCTGCACAACCTCTCAACACTTACTGGTGCCTCAGGCTGCATACTGAAGGAAATTTTTAAAATCTTGTAATGATTAATGTTCATTTTACTTTCATATATCACCCCCTAAAAATGCATTAGGGCACAATGAAACAAAATCAGAAATAATGTTTTCCTTATTCTCTCTTCTTCTCTTGGAATTTTACTGAAAATCCACAATAATGTGAATTTTGTTTACTTTTTAAGCTTCAGTTCAGTTCAGTTCAGTCTCTCAGTCATGTCCAACTCTTTGCGACCCCATGAATCACAGCACACCCGACCTCCTTGTCCATTACCAACTCCCAGAGTTCACTCAAACTCATGTCCATAGAGTTGGTGATGCCATCCAGCCATCTGATCCTCTGTCATCCCCTTCTCCTCCTGCCCCCAATCCCTCCCAGCATCAGGGTCTTTTTCAATGAGTCACCTCTTTGCACGAGGTGGCCAAAGTACTGGAGTTTCAGCCTCAGCATCAGTCCTTCCATGAACACTCAGGACTGGTCTCCTTTAGGATAGAATGATTGGATCTCCTTGCAGTCCAAGGAACTCTCAAGAGTCTTCTCCAACACCATAGTTCAAAAGCATCAATTCTTTGGTGCTCAGCTTTCTTCACAGTCCAACTCTCACATCCACACATGACCGCTGGAAAAACCATAGCCTTGACTAGATGGACCTTTGTTGGCAAAGTAATGTCTCTGCTTTTGAATATGCTATCTAGGTTGGTCATAACTTTCCTTCCAAGGAGCAAGCGTCTTTTAATTTCATGGCTGCAATCAACATCTGCAGTGATTTTGTAGCCCCCAAAAATAAAATCTGACACTGTTTCCACTGTTTCCCCATCTATTTCCCATGAAGTGATGGGACCAGATGCCATGATCTTAGTTTTCTGAATGTTTAGCTTTAAGCCAACTTTTTCACTCTCCTCTTTCATCTTGGGTAGACACAACTTTTCTAACCCTCTCTAAGAGAAGTTTGAGCAGAGGTTTTTAAGATGACACCAAATAAAACATATAGTCTGTTAAGAGTCTGCAAGACTTTGAAGATATAAATATATAGAAAGATGAAATTTTAAATGTAAACTTTACTTTGCCTAATCTTATGGTCAAGAATTAGAGTTCCCTTTACACAGATGTTTGTTTCTCTCTTCCTTGAAACTCATTTTAAAGGCACCATGACATAGCTTTAAAATCCAGGAGTTTTTGACATGCATTGGTTCTACAACCATTTCCTGGCTTTGTGGCCATGGATAAACAATATCAATTTTGTTTGTATTTTTTTTTCTTTTATCTAAATAGAGTATCAAAACTTATAAGATTTATATAAAAAAAATAATGTGAAGTCAATTTTAATGATTGATATTAGCCAGTATAGTATAGCGACTTCCCCAGTAGCTTAGTGGTAAAGAATCTGCCTGCAATGCAGGAGCCACAGGAGATACAAGTTTGATTCCTGGGTCAGGAAGATCCCCTGGAGGAAGGCATGACAACCCACTTCTCTTGCCTGGAGAATCCCATGGACTGAAGAGTTTGGCAAGCTACAGTCCATAGGGGTCATAGAGTTGGCCATGACTGAAGCTACTTAGCATGCACGCATAGACAGTAAAGCCAGCTTTTTCTACAGTAAAAAGTATTTAACCCTGTAATACAAAATAACAATTTATAAGTAATATTAATTTAATAATAAAAGCAAGAGATAACTAAATATATAAAAATTTAATATTTCAAATTTCATGTAAATAAGAAAATATTTATATAAAAATTCCTATTAAACCTACCTGTCACAGATCTTAATTATTAGCAGCCAGAATGGCCTCTGATTGCTTTAAGCAGAGAATTAGCTTCTTAAATGGATACTTGTTGGCTCCCAGAATCACTGAGAGGTTCTCTAAACATGATCAGGGGCTGTAGGATACCAAGCCCTGACTCGGGTAATAGACCAAGTATGGTGGTTCCATACTGCAAAGCACTGTATTACTCTAAGCAGAAATACTGTCACCGAGGCTATCCCTGTTGCACCAGGACTTAATTTTCCTTTAACTGCAAAATCAAGAAAAAAAATCTTCTCTTTGGTCTCTGCTGATATTTTCATAAGTTCCTAATTTACCAGTGTTTAACCAGATCACTGGGGTTGATCCATCAGGTTAGGAGATTCTAGCTGCCTGATCCTTAACTGCCGCAAAGGTTGAAAAGCTACCTGGTATATTCAGCACCTAAGACAAGTTATAGAATCTGTCACCTACCAAGTCTCATAAACTTAGGTATACCTGGAGCATAAAGGGGGCTTCTATGATTACAAGCAAAATAAAGTATATTAACAACTTATTACACATAAGAGACAGTACTTACCTTAGTGTAGACAATGATAATCATTATGTTTTTAACTTCTATTTTATATTGGACTAGAATTGACTTGTAATGTGTTAGTTTCAGGTGTACAGCAAAGTGATTCAATTATATGTATAGGTATGATTATTCTCTTTCAAATTATTTTCCCATTTAGGTTATTACAGAATATTGAACAGTGCTCCCTGTGCTAAATACTAGATCACTGGTGATTATTGTTTTTAAATATAATTGTGTACATAAGTCATTCCCAAACTTACAATTTACCTCTCTCTGCCAACTTTTGCCTTTGGTAACCATTAAGTTTATTTTCTAAGTGTGTTAATGTGTTTCTATTTTGTAAATAAGTTAAATTTTATCATGATTTTTATATTCCACATACAAGATATATAATTTTCCTTGTCTGACAGACTTCACTTAATATAATCCTCAGGTCCATTCATGTTGCTGTAAATGGCATTGCTGTTCAGTCATATCTAACTCTTTGCAACCTCATGGACTGTAGCATGCCAGGCTTCCCTGTCTTTCACCACCTCCCAGAGCTTGCTCAAACTTATGTCCACTGGGTCAGTGATACCATCCAACCATCTCATCCTAACATCCCCCTCTCCTCCTGCCTTCTTTCTTTCCCAGCATCAGGGTTTTTTCCAACTAGAATGCAAATGGTATTAGCTTGGCCTTTTTTAATGGCTGAGTAATATTCCATTGTGTATATGTACCACATCTTTATTCATTCAAATGTTAATGGACATTTATGTTGTTTCCATGTCTAGGCTATTGTACACAGCACTGTTTTGAACAGTGAGATGCATATATTCTGTCGAACCATGTTTTCTCTGTATATTCATCCAGTAGTAGGATTGCTGGATCATATGGTAGCTCTATTTTTAGTTTTATAAGGAACCTCCATACTGTTCTCCATAGTGGCTGTATCAATTTACATTCCCAACAATGTAGGAGGGTTTGGTTCTCCTTTCTCGACACTTTATCCAGCATTTATTGCTTGCAGAATTTTGATAATGTCTACTCTGACAAGTGTGAACAAATATCTTAATACAGTTTTGGTTTGCATTTCTCTGATAATTAGTGATCTTGAGCATCTTTTCATGTGTTTTGTGGTTTTCTGTATATCTTTGGAGAAATATTTATTTAGATCTTCTATTTTTTGATTGGGTTGGGTGCCTTTTTTTTTTTTTTTTTTTTTGGTATTGAGCTGCATGCTGCCTGTATATTTTGGAGTTGCCAGTTGTATATTTTGCAAATATTTTCTCCCACTCTGTGGGTTGTCCTTTTGTTTATAGTTTCCTTTGCTATGCAAAAAGCTTTTGAGTTTAATTATATCCCATTTGTTCATTTTTATTTCCCTCACTCAAGGAGATGGAAAGAAAAAGAAAGAAAGAGATATCTTGCTGTAGGCTCTTTAGGTGCAAGGTTAGACTGTTTACTTGAGATTTTTCTTGTTTCCTGAGGTAAGTTTCTAAGTGTCACTCAGAACTTTTGCTGTGTCCCATTGGTTTTGGATCAATGTGCTTTCATTTTCTTTTGTCTGTGGGTATTTTTAATTTCCTGTTTGATTTCTCCAATGATGCATTGCTTATTTAGTAGCATATTGTTTAGCCTCCATGTGTTTGTATTTTTATAGTTTTTTTCCTAGTAGCTAATTTCTAATCTCACAGCATTGTGATCAGAAAAGATGCTTGGTATGAATCAGCTTTAAAATTTATCAAGATTTGTTTCATAGCCCACAATTTGATCAATCCTGGGGAATGTTCCATGTGGACTTGAGAAGAATATGTATTCTACTGTTTTTGGGTGGAATGCTCTATAAATATCAATTAAATATCATATGATCAAATGTGTCATTTAATGCCTATGTTTCCTTACTTATATTCTGTGTAAATGATCTCTGCGTTGGTATAAATGGAGTGCTAAAGTCCAAGTACTAATGTGTTACTGTTGATTTTGTTGATTTTTCCTGTTATGGCTGTTAGTATTGCTGTATATATTAAGGTGCTCCTATGCTGGGTTTGTGTGTGTGTGTATAACCAATTGTTGTATCTTCCTCTTAGATTGATCACTTATTCATTATGTAGTCTTCTTTTCTCTTGTAACAGCCTTTATTTTAAAGTCTTCTTTAAAGTCCCAATATGTGCACTGCTACTCCAGGTTATTTTAATTTCCTTTTGCATGGAATATATTTTTCCATACACTCACTGTCTGTGTGTGTCCCTAGATCTGAAGGGGATCGCTTGCAGACAGCTTATATGTGAGTCTTGCTTTTGTAGCCATTCAGCCAGGATGTCTTGGTTGGAGCATTTGATCCATTTACATTTAAGGTAATTACCAATATGTGCATTGTTATTGCCATTTGTTGTTTTGGATTGGTTTCTGTAGGTCTTTTTCCTTTTCTTCCTTATTTGTTGTCTTATGATTTGATGACTAACTTTAGTATTGTGCTTGGAATCCTTATCATTTGTTTGTTTGTTTATGCACCATAGATTCTTCATTTGCAGTTACCATAAGATTATGATGCAGCAATCTGTATATATACAAGATTGTTTAACTTTGTCTTTTTTAATGTCAAATGAATTTCCAATGTCCTGTGTTTGTACTCTTCTCATGATTTCTGGTTAATATCATATTTATGTGTGGATGATTTTCTACCTTTACTTTATGTTTGACTTTTCCAGTGAACTTTTTCACTCATAAATTTATTGTTTTTAGCTATGGCCTTTTCTCCCTAGAGAAATCCCCTTAGAATTTGCTGCAAAACTTGTCTGGTTGTGTTGATTTCTCTTAGCTTTTACTGTCTGTAAAACGTTTGATTTCTTTGTTGAATATGAATGAGAGCCTTTCTAGATAGAGTATTCTAAGTTGTAGATTTTTCCCTTTTAGCACTTTAAATATATTGTGTCACTCCCCTCTGGCCTATAGAGGTTCTGATGAAACATCAGTTGATAACCTTATTGGAATTACCTTGCAAATTATTTGTTGCTTTTCCCTCATTGTTTTTAGTATTTTTTTCTTTGTCTTTCATTTTTTGAGTACTATATATATGTTCCTCCTTGGAGTTATCCTGCCTGCAGATTCTCTCAACTTCCTAGACTTGGTGACTGTTTCTTTTCCCATATAAGGGAATTCTTCAGTTGTTATCTTTTAAAATATTTTTGAGGTCTTTTTTCTTTCTCTTCTCCTTCCAGGACTCCTATAATGTAAGCGCTGTCCCTGTAAGGAGCCACAGGCACACCCTATCTCTCCGCAAGATCCTCCAATACTAGGAGCTGTCTGGCCCAGTCTCTTATCAGGTAACTACTTTTTTCCCTGCATCCAGGTATGCATGAGACCTTGAATGCACCCTCCAAAAGGGGAGCTTCTGTTTCCTCCAGTCCTGTGGAATTCCTGTGATCAAATCCCACTGACCTTCAAAGGCATATTCTCTGGAAACTCTTTCTCTGTTGCCAGACCCTCAGCCTGAGGAGCTAATTTGGGACTCAGAACTCTCAGTCCTGTGGGAGAAACTCTGAAATATAATTATGTTCCAGTTTGTGGGTCACCCACTCTACAAGTATGGAATTTGGATTTTATCTCAGTTGAACCCCTCCTAACTTCTCACCCCCTACTTTCTCATTGTGGCTTCTTCCTTCTCTTTGACTAGGATATCTTTTTTTGATAGGTTCCAGAATTTTTACTAATGACCATTCAGCAATTCATTGTGATTTTGGAATTTTCATTAGAGGAGGTGAGCTCACATCCTCCTACTCTGCCATCTTATCTCCATTTCCTCCTTTATTTAAAAAATCTATTCTTACTTGTATCTTTGTTATAATTTGTGATAATAATCTACACAATCATTTTTGTCATGGTATTAATTACTAGATACAGAATATGTCCAGTCCTATATAATTAGTTAAAACTTATTTCAAATGTCAGTTAAGTTTCATCCTAATAAATATTGAGATTGGCTTATTTAAATAGACTCTGAAAGATGATGGTTGTATATATTTGCATTTGAACCTAGAAATCGTGATGGGTTGCCATCTCCCTAACTTTCTCTACTTCAGTTTATCTCTAAGATATTGTTACCCTACCTCTCCCTGGCTGCATTCAAAATGCTGGTGTAATAGAATCCTAAGATAAGCTTGATGCAATTGAGTATGCTCTGCAACTTGAGAAACACTACTAAATATTGAGTGTTCACTATTTCTGTGTTTGTATTGATCTCTGCAATCAAGGAGGAATTTTTGTTAGGTTGAAGCTGAAAATATATTCTTCATTGAGTAAATGTAAATTCTTCCAAGTTCTGCATAATATCACCAAATTCATGGAAGTCATAAACTTCTGTACTTCACTGAAGTGGGAGGAATTTCATAAGATTATGCAGAAACCAGTAGAATTTACATTTATCAAGTTTCTATATGAAATTTCATACAAAGATATTTTTAATAAAATATAATGCACATCATTAATATAGTGTAATATTACACTTAAGTTGCATAACAGAAATCTAACACACTTTTCTTTGCCCTGTCTTACAACAGTGGATAATATGTAAGTATGAAAAAAACTTGGAATGATACAAAGGCGGTAAGATTTCAATGATCCCCAAAATATTTTCATTTTAAATATGGATGTTTCTGTCTTCAAATGCTTTTTATCACTTCTCATAGAAAACCAGGAAAGTGAAATAAACTATCAATAGGAAAGAATAACAAGAATCTAGTAATAGATTCTTCTATTTAATGAAAATTCTTTAGCTCTTTATTGTTTTCAAAGTATTTCTTTAGCATACCCTTTTAAAAAGATGATTTTCAAAGGTTTTCGAGTTTACACTGTGAATTCTTACACTTCTCTGACTCTCCCAAGTCACTGACAGTATTTTAGAAATACCACCTGGAAAGAATTTATCTGAAATGTCTGGCATTTCTATGTCAGTGACCACGGTTAATAAGATGTTAGTGGTTACAGAGAAGGCTTGGAAGTTGGCTTATCAGATGATAAGTCTTAGAAAATAGAAAGTAGGGAAAAGACTCATTGGACTGAAAGAAAGTTGGAATTCTTATTTAAAATGTATTCATTCATAATATCTTAATACCTCAACCCTGTGGGCACTTACTGTGACTTTTTACACCTCTAAAGTAGTTCTTAGTTATCATCAAAAGAAAATTAAAAATCAATTTGGACAAAGGAGTGGTCAAGAGAATTTTAACCATTTGCTACAATCCAAAATCTTATAGAAATTAACCTCTACTATTTCGTTTTATTATTTTAACTGGAAGATAACTACTTTACAATATTGTAGGTTTTGCCATACATCAGTATGAATCAGCCATAGGTATACAAGTGTCCCCCGCCCCACCCTATCCCTCCCCACCCTATCCCTCCCTCCAGGTTGTCACAGAACACCAGTTTTTGGTTCCCTGCTTCATACGTCACACTCACACTGGTTATCCATTTCACGTATGGTAATGTATATGTTTCAATGCTATTCTTTCATCTCATCCCACCCTCTCCTTCTCCCACTGAGTCCAAAAGTCTGTTCTCATGGCTGTGTCTCCTTTGCTGCCCTGCACATAGGATTGTGAGTACCATCTTTCTAGATTCCATATATATGCATTAATATATGATATTTGTCTTTCTCTTTCTGACTTCACTCTGTATAATAGGCTTTAAGTTCATGCACTTCATTAGAAGTGACTGAATTGTGTTCCTTTTTATAGCTAAGGAACATTTAATTGTGTAAATGTATCACAAAGTGATACTTGATGAATGAATGAAAGATTCATTCATCTTTCGATGGACATCTATATTGCTTCCATGTCCTAGTTATTGTGAATAGTGTTGCAGTGAACATTGTGGTACATGTGTCTTTTCAATTCTGGTTTCCTCAGGGTATATGCCCCGGAGTGGGATTGCTGAGTCATGTGGTAGTGTTATTCCTAGTTTTTAAAGAAATCTCCATACTGTTCTCCATAGTGGTTGTATCAGTTTGCATTCCCACCAACAGTGTAAGAGGATTGTTTATCTCCACAGCATCACCAGCATCATTGTTGTTCTGCAGCTCCTGTCTTCTGTAAGATATTTTACACTTTGAAGCAGCACTCTATTTTAAACAAATGGATGGCTTTCCTTTTGGCACCACAATAGACAGCAGCTCTGTTCATAGGGCCTACAGAGAAGAAAATAAGAAAAAAGGGGCATTGTAACATTGACAATGAACACAAAACGTTTATTAGGTGAAAGGAAAATAAGCATTTTAAAGGCAAAAATATAGACTAATGACTAGTTTTGAATTTTATAGTGACCAAGAGGTTAAATAGCCAACTATTTGTATTTCATTGTATTTGATACTGTTATTTATTTCTCCATTTCAATCCAGATTCATATGGAACACAGCTGGAAAGAAAATAGAAGTCTGTGACTGTGGAGTTAACGCTCAACAGATGTGGAGGTTGCACATTTATTCTACTGATCTTCCAGGGAGAGTGTGAAACAACTCTAGAAAACAAGCACTCTGGCTGAGTCTTCTCCTACCATGTGGTCACATTTCTGTTAGTTATTGCCAGAGTTAAAACTATCAAACCACATAGTTTCGACCTTATAGAAGATTGCTCTCTGTGTGTGTATGGTACTGTGATTTATAAGAAGTATATATATTTTGTTATTCAGATCACATTGGCTCATAGCTTCCCAGCCCTTGGAATTTTCTGAGCAATGGAAGCATTCTATTTCATTTTATTTTGCAGTGGAATGTAGCTGATTTACAATCTTGGATTGGTTTTTGTTGTACTGTAAAGTAGATCAGCTATATACTTATCCACTCTTTTTTAGGTTGTTTTTCCCATTTGGGTCATTATAGAGTAATGAGAAGAGTGCCCTATTCTATGCAGCATTGTATCCATTTTATATACAGCAGTGTGTATATGTCAATACCAAATGCCCAGTTTATCTCCTCACTTCTTCCCTAATAACCACAAATCTATTTTCTGAATTTGTGACTGTTTTGTAAATAAATTTATTTGTGCCATTTTTAAAGTGATATATATAGTTCAGTCGCTCAGTCGTGTCCGACTCTTTGCAACCCCATGAATCGCAGCATGCCAGGCCTCCCTGTTCATCACCATCTCTCGGAGTTCACCCAGACTCACGTCCATCGAGTCGGTGATGCCAGGCAGCCATCTTATTCTCTGTTGTCCCCTTCTCTTCCTGCCCCCAATCCCTCCCAGAATCAGAGTCTTTTCCAATGAATCAACTCTTCGCATGAGGTGGCCAAAGTACTGGAGTTTCAGCTTTAGCATCATTCCTTCCAATGAACACCCAGTACTGATCTCCTTTAGAATGGACTGGTTGGATCTCCTTATAGTCCAAGAGACTCTCAGGAGTCTTTTCCAACACCACAGTTCAAAAGCATCAATTCAGCACTCAACTTTCTTCCAGTCCAAATCTCACATCCATACATGACCACTGGAAAAACCATAGCCTTGACTAGATGGGCCTTTGTTAGCAAATTAACGTCTCTACTTTTGAATATGCTATCTAGGTTGGTCATAACTTTTCTTCCAAGGAGTAAGTTCTTTTAATTTCAGGGCTGCAATCACCATCTATAGATAGTAAGGAAACACAAACCTTATGTTTATAAATTCAACAACTTAGAAATAATGAATAAACTCCTCAAAATCTTTATGCTGCCAAATTCAACCGAGACAAAATGTATAATCTGAAAAGTCCTATTGCCATTAAAGGTATTCAATTTTTAAAAGTTCCCAAGTAAGATATCACTAGGCCCTAGAGAGTACTATCATATACTTAAAGAAGACTTACTACCAACTTTCCACTTTTTCTCCAGAAAATAGAACAGGAAGGAGCACTGTCAAACTCATTTTTGAGGCCAATATTACTGTAATAACAAAAATAAACAACAAAAAACTACAAACCAGTTATCTGTCATAAACTTAGAGACAGAAAACCTCAACAAAATATTAGCAAATAAAATCCAACAATATATGAAAATGATTAAACACCATACCAAGGGGGATTTATTCCACATGTGAAAAATTAGTTCAACATTCAAAAACCATACCATGAAATATTACTCAGCAATAAAAGGAGCAAGTAATGATTCATGTAGCAGCTTGGATGGATTTCAAAGGATATACACTGAATGAAAAAAGCAAACCCAAAATATGGCATATTGTATGATTTCATTTATATAACATTTGACATGATATCGTAGAAATGGAGAGACGATTATGAAAGTCAAGGGACAGGAGAAAAGGGGTTGTGATTATATTAGGGCAACACTGAGAATTCTCATGTTAATGAAAGTATATTGTGACTATAGTGGTGGATTCATGAACCTCTACATGACAAAAGTATATAGAAATAAATAACATACAAAAATAAGTACAAGTAAAACTGGGGACATCTCAATAAAATTGGTAAAATATATTCATGTGAATTTCCTGGTTATGATGTTTTATTTAATTTTTAAGGTGTTACTGTTGGGGAAACAAAGTACCCAGACTCTCTATTACAAATGCATATGAATCTGCAATTATTCAAAATAAAGTTTAACCTAACAAATAGGAAATAAAACAACCCTGAAAATTGCATCTGAAAGTTCTTCCTCATGTTTAATGTTATTTTTCAGTAAACATTTATTGAATATACCCAGTGGTCTTTTCTGAGACCTTCAATCACCTCATTTTTTAGTTATTACTGTGATAATTCAAACAACCCCAACTTTATGATTAAATATCAATTAAAAATTTGTTTGGGATAATGAGAGATGAGGAGATGGTAATGAAGAGTTAACGCTGACTCCAAGGCCACCCCTGACAAGGCTGCTAAACTGCAAAGACCAATGATGGAAGGAAAAATAAGAATGGAATTTCGAAGTAGAACCACAGTGTGGAAATGTGTTCAATGGACTACAAAAGACATTCAGACTGATGAGAATTCAGGCAATATTTTTGTACTTTGAATGCTTTTGAATCCTTTTTGATGATAATGAGAATAATTGAAAAGGAGCCTGAGGCCTGCATTTCTGTATTCCAGCTGATGACTCTTTATAATGGGATAAGACATGATGCTAAAAAGGGGTTGTGAAGATTTCTATTTTTATCTGAATTCCCCTTCATTCTGACCAATAAACACTTTTAAAAAAGTCTCTCTTTAGGGAGAAATTAAGAGACAAATTAATCTGGAAGCTGTTTAATCGAAGATGTAAGCCTCTTTGTAGACCAATATGAATAGATTTCCGAGAACTCAATATTAAAATGGATTTTATATTTTGGCAACAAGGAGCTATTTTCTTCATATTAGATGCTGTACAATGGAACAACATGTTTGTCCTATTCATGATCCTTATTACTTGTAACTTTTGCAAAAATGTGGACAAATTCCCAATATGTTGAGCTGGATAAAAGTGAGTGTATATAAACCATACCTTGGAAGGAAGACTTGTCCAATTTTACTTTACAATGGCACATTACTTCTGAAGTTGCTGAAATGTTGAGACTGCAATAAACTTTGGATTGGACATTTGGTGATAAAGTGTGCTCTATTTTTATACCATTGACCTGAATGATTATTGGTGCTTTGATGGGTTCCAACAGGTGCATATGTAGGATTCTACTATCATTAGAAAAGCAGAGTTTAATAACTGAAGCTTTGGAAGACCTGTTATTTCATCTCTCACAAATAGGATTGAAGAATATAAACATATTAGGATCATTCAAAAAAGGGAAGGTCCATAAAAGAAACAGGGAAAATATCATAACAATTGAAAGAAAATGTGCAAGTAGTTAAAATGGTTCAGAAATGAAGGAGAAGGTAGAGCTACTAAAAATTTAATGGACAACAAGTAGAGATGAGTTGGCCTAGTTGCCATACCAATGCTTAAATCATAAAATAACCATAGCATTGAATTGATTACTAATAAAATATAATTATTTCTCTTGCTAATCAAATATGGAAGATCACTAAGTATTTTCGTTCAATTTCTGAATGTATTTGGTTATATATATATATATTTGTTATAATCAAATTAATCTTAAATATAATGCTAGTTTTCAAATTTTGAAACAATCTGTTGATACCCTTCATAGAGTTAAATTTTCATTGGTGAAAAGAGATAGAAGAGTTGCCCACCCTTTGAATGATTATTAACAATGCATATTTAATATTTAGAGTATTAAAATGTGCCAATAAACCAAGGTTGGCAAAGGTTTTATTTATAAGTCCACATGGTAAACAGTTTAGACTTTTGGGGCCACACACAATATCTCCTTATTTTAACATCTTTCTTTTTATCATCCTTTAAAAGTACTAAAAAATATTCTTATTTACAGGGCTATGCAAAAAGCCTGCCTATGGGTCAGATATGATTAGTATGCCATAATTTACAGAACTCTGCTTTGAAGTAATATCTATATTGCATTGACTAGCACTTACATATGATTTTAATAATGTAAAGGATTCAAAATTTTAAATGGTGAGTATTTGTAATTAAGAATATTTGATGTAGGGTCATGGGGAAGATATGAACTCAGTAAGGGTAGACTTAACTTGAAGCTTGTGTATGGTAGTTCTATGCTTATCCTCAGTAATATCTGGAACCATGATACTAACTCTTGGTCAAGAGAGGAATAAAATCTACCATCTAGATTCATATGGCCTATTTTAGCTATAAGTGGAGCATAAATGACTCCTCAGGTGCCTTGGCACCTCCTGAGACCAAAATACTTAATGTGTATCTTTTAAGTTCATGTTTTGAAGATAATGTTCATCTTATATGACTGAGGGTCCAGGCAGCTGGAAGTCTCAGATTTCTGTTATATGCCTGGGTTTTCTTTCTCTTTCTATACAGTATCTTTTATAACTATTATTTTTGAGTATATCTTGTGGTATCTCAAGTCCTCCTAGTTTTTCAAACTTGTGTAATTTTTATAATGTTGACTAGATACTGAGGCTCATTCATATACAGTACTTTCCTCTCTAAGCATTACAAAAATTTGCCTGATTGGATTGTGACCTAATAAAACTTATTCATCTAGTGCCTAGGAGAAGTGGGGATATATCTTGAAATAGATATACTGACACTTTTCAAGTTAGAGGCCCCTGAAATCATTATTAAAAAGGAGAGAATACAGTCTTTTAAAGAGAGGAATGGACAATGTCTGTGAGCCCAAAGGCTTCAGAGATTTTTCAAGTATATCAACCAATATTCCAATGCCCTATCTTGGGTTCCAACATCTTCCCCATTAAGCTTCTGATGTTGACATAAGAGGCTCATCCAGCTTGAGAACACAAACTTCTGTCCTATAAATAGAACCTGCACTTGCTATTTAGCAGTTTCTTCCCTTTTGCTTTAGAGATTAGAGTCCCTTTATTTGCTATTAATGTTGGCAAACAATTCTCCATGGATCACTCACATGCATGGCTTAAGAGTAAATCACATAATATTTGTTCCAGATTATGTGATGTTGGTATAGCTGCAAAATAATTATATCACAGAAGTTCCTTCACAGGAGTGAAAGTTTTGAGACTCATATTAGGCACCTCAGCCTGGAAGTCTGGCATCAGAAGGAGGAGACCCCCTGCTGAGAATCTGACTTTGAAGCCTGCAGGGTTTGATCACGGGTATTCCATAGGACTGGGAGAAAAAGAAACTTCATTTTTGGAGGGTGCATGCGAGGTTTCATGTGTACCAGGACCCAGGAAAAAAAATCAGTGTCCTGATATCAGATTAGGCCAGACCTAGTTGCTAGTACTGGAGGTACCCATGGGGAAGAAGGGGATGGCTGTGGCTCAGTGAGAGGACAAAGACATTGACTGATATTGGTAGTTCTGGGGAGTACTCATTGGCATAAGCTCTCTTAGAAGCTGCCATTTTCTCATAAAGACCAGCCTGTAGGCTCCAGTGCTAGGAAACTTCAGGCCAAACAACAAACATGATGGGAACACAGCCACATCCACCAGCAGACAGGCTGTCTAAAGTCTTCCTGAGACTACAGCTCCCACTAAACACACTACTTGATGCTCTCTTGATTTCTCAAAACAAACTCTGCAGGCAAGAAGGGAGTGACATAATATATTGAAAGTGATGAAAAGGAAAATATACAACTTAGAACACACTGCACAGCAAGGTTCTCAATCAGATTTGACTGAACAATCAAAAACTTTACAGACAAGGAAAAAGCTAAGAGAATTCAGCACAACTTGAGAAGCATTGTAACAAATTCTAAAGAAAAATAAAAAAGGCACAACTACAAACAGAAAATTATAAATGGAAAAACTCACCAGCAAAAACAAACACAGCATAAGGATAGGAATCATTCACACACAAATATGACATCAAAACCAGTGACGGTGAGAAGAGTTCAAATGTAGAATATTGGAAATGCATGTGAAATTAAATAACCACTAATGGAAAATAATTTTGCTTATATATAGACTGCTATAGAAAACCTCATGGGAAATACAAACCAAAAATCTACAATAAATACACATATGAAAATGAAAAAAGAAATCCAAACACAACATTAAAGGTAGTCATCAAATCAGAGGACAAAACAACAGAAGAGGAAGGGAAAAAAAAAAAGACCTACAAAATCAGATCCAAAACAATTAACAAAATAATAATAAAAACATACATGCTGATAATCACCATAAACACAAACAAATAAAAAACTCCAACCAAAAGATGTAGACTGTCTGAATGGATAAAAAAAAAAAGACCTGTAATATATACTCTCTACAAGAGATCAACTTTAGACTAGGGAAATATCCAGATTGAAAGTGAGGGAACGGAAAACAGGATTCCATGCAAATGAAAATCAACATAAAGATGAGGTAGTGTTACTCATCAGACAAAAGAGATGTTAAAAAAGACTGGTAACAAAAAACAAAAAAGAAACCTACATAATGATGACTCCAAGAAGATGTAACAGTTGTAAATAAATATGCACACAACACAGGAGCATCTCTCTATATATAAGACAAATATTAACAGACAAAATAAGTGACAATAATAATGGGGACTTGAACACTCCACTCTCATCAATGGACAGATCATGTGGACAGAAATCAATAACATACCACAGGCCTTAAACAACACAGTGGACCAGGTGAACTTAATTAATATTTATAGAACATTCCATCTAAAAGCAACAGAACATATATTTTTCTCAAGTGAATATGAAACATTCTCTAGAATTGATTACATGCTGGGCCACAAAGCAAGCATTAACAAATTTAAAGAAATTAAAGTCACATCAAGCATCTTTTCTGACCATGATGTTATGAGATTAAAAATCAACTACAAAAAAAAAAAAAAAAAACTGTAAAAGATACAAATACATGGAGGCTAAACAAAGCTACCAAACAACATCAATCATTTAACAATCATTTAAGAAATCATAGAAGAAATAGAAAAATACATAGAGAAGAATAAAAATGAAAACATGATGATACAATACATATGGACACAGCAAAATCAGTTCTAAGACATTTATAGCAATAAAAGGTTACCTTAGGAAACAAGGACTTCACTGATGGCTCAGATGGTAAAGCGTCTGCTTATAGTGCTGGAGACCTAGGTTCGATCCCTGGGTCAGGAAGATCCTCTGGAGAAGGAAATGGCAACCCACTCTTGCCCGGAAAATCCCATGGACAGAGGAGTGTAGTAGGCTACAGTCCATGGGATCGCAGAGTCAGACATGACTGAACAACTTCAACTTTAGGAAACAAGGAAAAGCTCAAAAAAAAAAAAAAAAAAAAAAACAAAAAA
>SJYT01021992.1:113243-126959 GCA_006410635.1 Cephalophus harveyi | reverse complement strand
TCTTCACTTTCTGCCATAAGGGTGGTGTCATCTGCATATCTGAGGTTATTGATATTTCTCCCGGCAATCTTGATTCCAGCTTGTGTTTCTTCCAGTCCAGCGTTTCTCATGATGTACTCTGCATATAAGTTAAATAAGTAGGGTGACAATATACAGCCTTGACGGACTCCTTTTCCTATTTGGAACCAGTCTGTTGTTCCATGTCCAGTTCTAACTGTTGTTTCCTGACCTGCATACAGATTTCTCAAGAGGCAGGTTAGGTGGTCTGGTATTCCCATCTCTTTCAGAATTTTCCACAGTTATTGTGATCCCACTGTTACTAGTCTCTTTAAGTTTTTTCCTCTGGAATCAGTTTTGAATGTCTGTTTCACCTGGCAAGCTTGAGTTAAAAACATGTATTATTATTATGTTTGCCTATCTTACAATCCTTTAAGTTTATTCTTTAGGTCTACATTGTTCTCTCCAGGTTTCTGTTTCCCATCTGGGTTAGGGAAGGAGGGACGATCCTTTGTGCAGGCTTCCTCAATCTGTACCCATAAGATATCAACTCACAAGCTGGTAAGTAAATGAAGAGCCAGGATCCATACAACTGTAGAACTGGCTAATTCCATAAGATAAAACACAGTTTTGTTTTCCTTTTAATAAAATTTAATAAAGGTAAAGTCAGAGTAATTTTTATTATTTTTATGCATTTATGTTGTTTAATTATACATACAGTCTTATACATATTGTAAGTAGGAAAAGCCATATTTGTTTATCCATTCATTATACATTATTTAATTTATATTCAGGAGACAATATTCTAGCATATATTGTCAAAAATGACAGTACTGATTAGCTATCTTAACATACTAATAATAGGCATATCTTCCAAAAAAAGAAAATCTCCTATATAAACATCAAGCTATATCATAAAGTTATGACTAAGCTACTACAGGTCAAAATAATTGCTGCTGCTGCTGCTGCTAAGTCGCTTCAGTCATGTCCGACTCTGTGCGACCCCATGGATGGCNATATTGTCAAAAATGACAGTACTGATTAGCTATCTTAACATACTAATAATAGGCATATCTTCCAAAAAAAGAAAATCTCCTATATAAACATCAAGCTATATCATAAAGTTATGACTAAGCTACTACAGGTCAAAATAATTGCTGCTGCTGCTGCTGCTAAGTCGCTTCAGTCATGTCCGACTCTGTGCGACCCCATGGATGGCAGCCCACCAGGCTCCCTCATCCTTGGGATTCTCCAGGCAAGAACCCTGGAGTGGGTTGCCAGTTCCTTCTCCAATGCATGAAAATGAGAAGTGAAAGTGAAGTCACTCAGTTGTGTCCAACCCCATGGACTGCAGCCTATCAGGCTCCTCTGTCAGGCAAGAGTACTGGAGTGAGTTGACATTGCCTTCTCTCAAAATAATTGACAATGTGCAAATGACAGAATTATTGCTAGCATGCATATCAAACAATCCATGATCAGGAGAATTATTGACCAAATAGCCATGGATCACATTGGAGTATCAACATTTTGATTGCTACAGTCTACTATGACTTGTAAAAGGCAGGATCACATTAAAAGCTTAGGCTGAGAAGACAAAGAATGGGGAAGTTAAGAAGAAATTTTATTCCTATGGCACCTGGCTCTCATCAAGATGTAAAAGCAAGGAACCCGTCACTCAACACCAGCTCCACTAGACTTTTAAGAAGAATGGATAAGCCCAGTCTCTTATAAATGAATGGTTTTTAATCTGCCTAATTCCCATTGTAATGAACACACTCTAACTTCATCTTTAAAATGTTTTATCATATTATGGATACATCCTATTGTAAATTAAACCTATTACCATTGCTTTAGAATGTTGCATTTTTGTGATTAAGGCTAACTGATTTAATGGATTGTTCTCCAGCTTCAGTTATTTTTAACAGAGTTGGTATCAGATCTTATCTCTCTATATTTTTCATACAGTATACTTTCATTTCAGTGTGGAAAACCAAATGAAAATTCTATCAATTATGAAGCATTCCCAAACTCAACATACCACTAAAAAGGCTGACACACCATAAGACAATGAACAAATGCATATTTGAAAGACAAGCATATCTCTAACTTTGGACATATATTCCATTTAGCAAAAGTGTCCCATAAAAGAGCTTTTAACACAATTTTTTTGCAAAGTGCAGAGAGAGACAAATTTTCCCATATATGGTTACCCCAAACTCAGGCCTTTAACCCTTGCTACAAGAAATTGCTTAGCTGAACAGGTCTTGGGAACCATTGGCATTCAAGTACCCCTTTATAGTACAAAGAAGACTCAAATCATGCCCAAATAAACAGAAAAGGGAACCATGAGGAACTTATCTAAACAGTGATTTTTAGTGAGAATTGCAGATGTTAATAGAAGCAAGAGAAAACTAAAACATATGAGACTTTTCAAATATTTGCAACATGCAAATGATAGAAAAGGAGACCCTGTAAGAAAAGAAATTTGTTATAACTGCATTCTCAAGGAAATTTTAATGAATTCTATAAAATAAGAGATAAAAGGGGATTTGGAATGGTTTCAGAATTCATTTAAAAGACAAATACATTAACATTGCTGGCAGCAAAAGTCATGATAAATAATATAAAATACTGAGTGAAAAATAGCTTGAATGGCTACACAGCAAAAAAGATAAAGTAATGAAAAATAAGATAATTTTCAAGGATGAGGTTGATTTATCAGATTGGCAATAGAAGTGACTGCAGAAATGAACTAACAAGTAAATCAGATAATGCATTTCAAGATATGAAAGAATACTTCATGAAAATGAGTGAAAATTTAAACAAATTTTTTTAACAAAAAATTATTTTAAAATCTACCAGCCATATTGTGGTTTAAAAAAATACTGATTTCAGGAGGAAATATAAAACTGATATAACTCCAGGCTAAAAAGCCAAGTAAGATTACCTCCAAACAAAATGCCTTAAATATTTCTAGGTATAGAACATTTTGATGTGGTGATTTCCAAGCGGCCATTTGACACAGACTCTTTCCACATTCTTCTTTTGATAGAAGAACATTCTGATTTAACTTAGAAAAATTAACAGTGTTATTAATATTTATTTTTGAATTGCTTAATATTAAGATCACTGATCTCAAATAAGCATCCCATCCCTGATTCTGCTTTGCAAGATACACTTGTGTGTCCACTGTTAAGACTAATTTTCTCTTCTAAAAAATATCAATGGTTTGATGATTTCTCATCATAATTTTGTTTTTAATTTGTGCTTATAATTTCATCAGATCTTTATAAACCTTTTGCTTCCTTATTGTATAAAGTTTATTATTTTTATGTGTTTTTATTGGACTATTTCCTTTAACAATTAAAAAGCTACTTCTTTGGTTCTTAATTCATTTTCTGTCTCTTATACACATCTTAAGACAATTTGTTTTGGTAGGTCTTTTAAAATTTCATATATTTTTAAGAGGCATTCCAAATGTTTTCTTTTCTCAAAGATACACATATTTATTAAATCTTATATTTCCAAGTTGGCTTTAAACTTTTTATTTTTGACTTCTTCTTTTAAAATTTGTTTCATTTCTTGTTTTCCAATCTTTTCCTACAGGTCAACTTTTGTAGTTCAGATGGTAAAGAATCTACCTGCAGTTCAAGAGATCCAGGTTCAGTCCCTGGGTTGGGAAGATCCCCTGGAGAAGGGAATGGCTACCCACTCCAGTATTCTTGCCTGAAAGACTCCATGGACAGAGGAGCCTGGTGGGCTACAGTCCATGGGGTTGCAAAGAGTCAGAAACAACTGAGTGACTATTACTTTCAAATTATTTAACTACATCTTTCCTATCCAACGCTGGAACTGAAGAAAAGGAATTGCTTTTAGGTTTTTGTGGGTTTTTTTGTTTGTTTGTTTGTTTCCTTTCTTTTTTCCTTTAGCCATTTAAACTCTGAAAGTCCTTATACCTAATTTATATATCAAACTTACAAATAAAATACATATTTAGATTAAATTTTTCATCTGTTTTTCCCTGTTCTGAGTTGTGTTAGTATGCTCAGAGTTTTTTAGTCTATTAAGTGAAAGTGAAAGTGAAGTCATGTCTGACTCTTTGCAACCCATGGACTGTAGCCTGCACCAGGCTTCTCCATCTATGGGATTTTCCAGGCAAGAGTACTGGAGTGGGTTCCCATTTAGTCTATTAGATATAAAGTATTACAGAGACATTACTTTTCCAACAAAGGTCCGTCTAGTCAAGGCAATGGTTGTTCCAGTGGTCATGTATGTATGTGAGAGTTGGACTGTAAAGAAAGCTGAGCACCGAAGAATTGATGCTTTTGAACTGTGGTGTTGGAGAAGACTCTTGAGTCCCTTGGACTGCAAGGAGATCCAACCAGTCCATTCTGAAGGAGATCAGGCCTGGGATTTCTTTATAAAGAATGATGCTAAAGCTGAAACTCCAGTACTTTGGCCACCTCATGTGAAGAGTTGACTCATTGGAAAAGACTCTGATGCTGTGAGGGATTGGAGGCAGGAGGAGAAGGGGACGACAGGATGAGATGGCTGGATGGCATCACTGACTTGATGGACGTGAGTCTGAGTGAACTCTGTGAGTTGGTGATGGACAGGGAGGCCTGGTGTGCTGTGATTCATGGGGTTGCAGAGTAGGACACAACTGAGTGACTGAACTGAACTGAATTGATTACTATCATATCACTCAAACACTATTTCAAAAATTACAAATTTAATAAAGTTTTAAATTTAATTCAAATTAGATTTCTATTTATTACAATTTCAAAATGTAGTCATTGCACAACAGCACACAATTTCCTCTCCAATTAAGAGTTCCTTTTTTAGAATAAAATACAGTCACATTTTACATATGGTTATATTCTACTGACAGCATGTAGGACATAAACTGATCTCAATTAAATTGCTATTGAAAATCCCTTGAATTATAGAATTATGAGGAATATATATTCCATTATATCTTGAACATACCCTAAAATTATTATGCAGTGTGTATGCTATGTAAGAGTTCCAAAGAATAGCAAGGGGAGATAAGAAAGACTTCATGCAAAGATGGGCACAATAAAGGACAGAAATGGTACAGACCTCACAGAAGCAGAATATATCAAGAAGAAGTGGCAAGAATACACAGAAGAACTATACAAAAAAAGATTGTAATGGCCCAGATAACCACAACGGTGTGATCACTCACCTAGAGGCAGACATCCTGAGCTGTGATGTCAAGCATTACTATGAAGAAAGTTAGTAGAGGTGATGGAATTCTAACTGAGCTATTTCAAATCCTAAAAGATTATGCTGTTCAAGTGCTACACTCAATATGCCAGCAAAATTGGAAAACTCAGCAGTTACCACAGGACTGGAAAATGTCAGTTTTCACTCCAATCCCAAAGAAGGGCAATGCCAAAGAATGTTCAAACTACCACACAATTGCCCTCATTTCACATACTATCAAAGGTCATTCTCAAAATCCTCCAAGCTAGACTTCAACAGTATGTTAATTGAGAACTTCCAAATGTAAAGGCTGGATTTAGAAAAAGCAGACGAACCAGATATCCAACTGCCAACATCCACTGGATCATAGAAAACACTAGAGAATTCCAGAAAAAAAAATCTACTTCTGCTTCTTTGACTATGCTAAAGCCTTTAATTGTGTGGATCACAACAAACTAAACATTCTTAAAGAGATGGGAATACCAGACCACCTTACCTGCCACTGATAAACCTGTATGCAAGTCAAGAAGCAAAAACAACAGAATGAGACATGGAAGAATGGACTGGTTCCAAATTGGGAAAGGAGTACCTCAAGGCTGTATTTTGTCACCCTGCTTATTTAATGTCTATGCAGAGTACATCATGGGAAACACTAGGCTGGTCGAAGCACAAGCTGGAATCAAGACTGCTATATGAAATATCAATAACCTCAGATATGCAGATGACACCACCCTTATGGCTGAGAGTAAAGAGGAACTAAAGAGCCTCTTGATGAAGGTGAAAGAAGAGAGTGAAAAAGCTGGCTTAAAACTCAACATTTAGTAAATGAAGATCATGGCAACCAGTCCCATCACTTCATGGCAAATAGATGGGAAAACAATGGAAAGACTGACAGACTTTATTTTCTTGGGTTCCACAATCACAGCAGATGGTGACTGCAGCCATGAAATTAAAAGATGTTTGCTCCCCCTGGATGAAAAGCTATGACCAACCTAGAGAGCATATTAAAAAGCAGAGACATTACTTTTGCCTACATAGTCTGTGTAGTCAAACTATGGCTTTTCCAGTAGTCATGTATGGATGTGAGAGCTGGACCATAAAGAAGGCTGAGCACTGAATATTTGATGCTTTTGAACTGTGGTGTTGGAGAGTATTTTTGAGAGTCCTGTGGACAGCAAGGAATTCAAACCAGGAATTCAGTCCTGAATATTCATTGGAAGGACAGATGCTGAAGCTGAAACTCCAATATTTTGGCTTCCTGATGGGAAGAGTGACTCATTAGAAAAAACCCTGATGCTGGGAAAGATTGAAGGCAGGATATGGGGATGACAGAGGATGAGATAGTTGAATAGCATCATTGACTCAGTGGACATGATTGTGAGCAAGCTCCAAGAGATGATGAAGGACCGGGAAGCCAGGAGGCCTGCAGTCCATGGGATCACAAAGAGTTGGACACAACTGATCGACTGAACAACAATGCTATGTAAGAAGTTCATATATGAAACATTCAGTAGTATCCCAGTGTAATATTATTTACTGAGGTATGTTTTGACCAGGTCTCACTTACTTAGTTTGAAAAGCTGTTTTCAAAAAAACACAATTTCTAAGTAACTAATTTCTGTAGTTTAAATGACTAAGGATATTTTTCACTTCATTACATATTGGACTCTATAAGGTTGTGTAGGAATCATTTATTTTTTCTCATTAAGATAACAGGGTTGTGATTCTGAGCAATATTTCAGTTAGTTATTCTATTAATACATTGTGAATCATAGAAACAATCATGAAAGACTCTCTCCTGGCTACATAGATATTATAGTCAAATTTATTGCATGTTCTGTTCAAACACACACTTTTATCTTTATCTCCTTTCTTTTCAAAATTTATTTACATGAGATGCCAAATTTCTCACCTAAAATTGGATTCATCTTGTCATCTCACAATATTTATGGAATCAAACTCATCAAGAATAAAGTGCCATATAAATTGATGGTAACACTGGGCATCTTTTTAGGTGTACATCACAGTGAGAAGCACAACTACAGATAGAAATCCAAGTAGTATAAGATTTAGTATAAAACAAAGCCTCTAAGTGATAATGAAATGTAATAAAAGTACAGTTACACTGTGTTAAAATGGTCAGGACAGACTTAAATCATGCAACAAAGGAGGCATGATTTAAGCTTGGTTTTGAGTGATTGATCAGCTTTAGATAGAAAGAGAAATGGAGAATAAGTTTGCATTAGTTACATTAAAACATACACAGGAGAAAACTAGAAAGGCACACTTGAGTACTGCTAAAAAAGAGATCATCCT
Source organism: Cephalophus harveyi (assembly GCA_006410635.1). Classification (NCBI taxonomy): domain Eukaryota; kingdom Metazoa; phylum Chordata; class Mammalia; order Artiodactyla; family Bovidae; genus Cephalophus; species Cephalophus harveyi. Next base: position 119,417 of record SJYT01021992.1, on the reverse strand, counting down.
ACTGAAACAAAGGCCCCTGTAAATAAAGAAGGTAATAAAGTTAAAACAGGCATTGGGACAAGAAAATGTCAAGATATTGCTCAATTAACCGCTATGAACTTCATCCTTCTGTCACAGGGCTGTCACTGATAGTTGATGGAAAAAATTGATGTTAATGAACCTAGTTTTAAAATAACTTATCTTGCAATAACATCTAGAATAGATGAAAAAAGGTTTTGAAGATGAGGAAATCCATTAGAAAACTACTATAATAATTCAGGTATGATATCTAACACAGATTAATACACACTTGTTCAATAAGTTAATGGCTGAAATAAAGAAGTGGATAAGTGGAAAAGGAAACACCATTTATTAAGATAGATGGGAAAAAATGATGAACTGACAGAATTGGAGATAGCAAAAGAAGTTATAGAGATTACAAATTCATTTCAGGTGTTTATAGTGTTTATAAAAATAGGAAAGACAAAAATAGTAACAGCTTTACTAAAGATGACTAATGTGATTTTAATTATATTGAATTTGAGGTAAAAAAAATCTAGGTGGAAATATTAAAGGACATTCAGAATGTAACATCACAACATACAGATTTTTTTGTCTTATTCACTGAAATATACAAACAGTTAGAAAAGTGCATGGAACAAACTAGGCACTCAATATATACTTCTTAAATTGAAATGTTTAGGCAAATGTGACTTGACTGAAGGTACAAAACACTTTATGTCTGGTGAAATTATGTATGTTATCTACATAAAGAATGAAATAATGTTGAACTTCTACATAAAATTATAGCAATACTATTTTAATAGTGTCCATTTATTGCATATGTGACTTATACCAGAAGTATATGGATTATCTTATTAAATATTATCAATAATATTTGAGCAGAGACTGAATTTATCATGAACCCATACTGAAAAAACATTTGAAAAGTTTACATGAAAAAGAAGAAACTTATGTCTTGTACTGTGTTGGGAGATAGTGGTTGGTTGTGTGTAGAAATTTTCTATTCTATTTTAAAATATTTTTGCATTTGCTAGGCATCATCTGTGTCATATGTCTTTTCCTACAGAAGAGTGATATAAACTGAAATGGAGATCAATTAAGAGCACAGAGTATGAGAAGTTGCATAGAAGGCTTCTCTTTGCACTATTATTAAATTGAAAATAGTTCATTGACTGTAACAAATCATTTTCCCATTCACCATATAACTGAGAAAATATGGTATAGATGCTCACGGTAGTTGTTTACAGATCTGTGGAACAAAAGCAGAAAGAAAAAGGAAAAAAAGAAAAAGGGATAATTTCACTTCATCAAAAGATAAAAAATATGAGCAAATGGATTTTTCTTGGTTTTCTCATAATAATTCACATGTGATTTTGAAAATATTCATGAGATCTATAAAATGCAATTACCTCATTTTTATACTTCCTGAAAGAGAAAAAATCATGAGATCTGATACTGCTACTGCTGTGTTAACTATTCAGATTTAAAATTACATGCTATTTTTCCATGATGTTTTATTGATTTTCTCTTGGTTCAACTTCAGTGATTAAATGAGACAAAACATATGGTATTGAAGTTTCTCACTGATGTTTTCATCAAGACTGGATAAAATCCAAATGGTGCAGTATGTTCTGGCTTTCATAAAAGTCCTGCTTTTATGGGATAGTAATTTAGTTATTTATTTTTCTTTCAAGGACTTCTTTCTTACGCTTGTTGCTAATATTGCCATGTAATTACAGAAGTGATTTTTAAAGCCTCACTTCCTCGTGTATGGTAAATAATATATATGATATATATTTTAACAAAAATTGCTTAAGTCATTGTAGTTTCTAGAAACAATAGTCAAATGGTATTCTAGAGAGACAGAGATGGGAAAAAGAAGAGAAGATTAAGATTAAAAGAAAAAAATGATCATTTAATCAATTAACTATCAAATAAATACTTGTCATTTGCTTTTATCTGTAACTTTCTCCTTTCTGAAGATCCTAACTGCAGAAGTCGTGTAACATAAGAATTTATTGTGCTATAAGAATGTTACACAATACTGTGAATTTGTGAATTGTTTCATGTTCCCAAATGAATTTGTCTGGAGGAAGGCAACTTTATGTGCCTGTCAGAGATTTTGAGAGTGAATTAAGGATCATTTTAACATCTATGAAATATACTCAATACAAGTCTGAACTGCCAGCTTTCTCAGTTACCTTTCCTTAACTCTCGAGTTGTTCTTTTACTTAACACTGAAAAAAAGAAGAAGAAGAAGAAATGACCAGACCACCTTACCTGTCTCCTGAGAAATCTGTATACAGGTCAAGAAACAACAATTAGAACTGGACATGGAACGACTGGTTCATAATTGGGAAAGGAGTACAATAAGGCTATTTATTGTCACCCTGCTTATTTAACTTACATGCAGAGAGCATCATGCAAAATTCTGGGTTGGATGAATCACAAACTGGAATCAAGATTTCTGGGTGAAATATCAACGCCTCACATAGGCAGATGATATCACTTTAATGGCAGAAAGTGAAGAGCAACTAAAGGGCCGCTTGATGAGGGTCAAAGAGGAGAGTGAAAAAGTTGACTTAAAACTCAACATTCAAAAAACTAAGATTATGGCATCTGATCCATCACTTCAAGGCAAGTAAAAAGGGAAAAGTTAGAGGCAATGACAGATTTTATTTTCCTGGGCTCCAAAATCACTGTGGACAGTGACTGCAGCCATGATAATAAAAGATGCTTGCTCTTTGGAAGGAAAGTTCAACAAACCCAGATAGCATATTAAAAAGCAGAGACATCATTTTGCCTACAAAGTTCTGTATAGTCAAAGCTATGGTTTTTCCAATAGTCATGTATGGATGTGAGAGTTGAACCATAGAGAAGGCTGAGCACTGAAGATTTGATGCTTTGGAACTGTGGTGCTGGAGAAGAATCTTGAAATCTCCTTCGACCACAAGGAGATCAAACCAGTCAATCTTATAGGAAATCAACCCTCAATATTCATTGGAAGGACTGATGCTGAAGCTCCAATATTCTGGCTACCTGATGCGAAGAGCAGACTCATTAAAAAAGACCCTGATGCTGGGAAAGATTGAAGGCAAAAGGAGAAGGGGGAGGCAGAGGATGAGATGGTTAGATAGAATCACTAAATCAAGGGGGGCATGAATTTGAGCAGACTCTGGGAGACAGTGGAGGACAGAGGAGCCTGGTGTGCTGCAGTCCACTGGGTAAGAGTTGGACATGACTTGGCAACTGAACAACAACAGCAACAGCAAATTGTATCCAGCTGAAAACATATTACATTGGGAAGCATGTATTTTTTAGAGGCAGTGATAGACTGTAGCTACATAGACTCCCCTACACAACTTCATGGGTACCATTTAGGCAATCTGGGATATGAATGATGTACCCTGAAGTTCTATAACACAAAGACTTTAATGGTAAATTCTGATAACTAAGGATCTATTCACAACAGTAGTAATTTCTAATATGTTATTAATGTCAATGAAATTTTAACACATTAAAAAATTATATATCAATAAAAAACTGTTGATGAAAATCCTTTGAATTATTGGAAAAATGATTTCTATTTGTATATGTATAAAAATATTTCCAAAGAAATATAACTTCTTGAAGTAAATTACAGGCTCATAATAGTAAATGTCACTCAGTTAATCATGAATATAGAAAGTACTACATATTTGTCAAATAGGAAAGTACTTAACACAAGAAATGAAAGGTTTGCAAGAGTTATGGCAGTGAAGATTAGGAAGCTCCAAACAGATTTCACAAAACTGGTATCAGTAGTGATTGTAGTCAACTGCCACTGATATTCTCAACAACATTCAACAGCCTTCAGCAACAAACTGGATGACTCTCAGAGGACAAATGGAAGTTTCTTGCAAAAATTCATAACTAAATCTGCCAGGCCACATGCCTGCTCACAGCTATTGGCTAAAAAATAATTACTTCTGCTTTTCTCTCATTTCACAAACATTTGAGGTTTCCTCTCATTGGTGGATAGAACCACACTGTCAGGAGATAATGAGAAATCCAATTTCTAAAGTCTAATTTCTGTCATGGATGTGAAAGGTTAGAAAGGAAGATTGTTATATTTTATATAGAAATTCATTTTGAGCCCTTTTTACCTCCTCAAACCTCAACTCACAATTTAGTTTTTCCTCCTAATATTGTTTCTTGTTCTACTGTTAAATTTAAGGCTCTTACAAAAATTATAACATTATACAATTTTATTTTGTCATGTCCACCATTTTATTCCTAAATAATAACCAACTTTTGCAATTATTCTCATGAAGGAATGTTATAATACCTATATAGAAATTTGAAACAGCATGTGTGAAAAACACCTGAAAAAAATTAAAGTTTCTGGACAGATGCTATAAGAGTATTGCAGAAAAAGCTATCAGCATTACAATCCCAATTCTAATTTACTTTACATCAGGCACTTAAATTTATTATCTTTAGGCCATATGTTCCAAATGGAGTTTGGTTCTATATTCATGAATCAGTTGACAATGAATAGTTAAGTTCTGCTAATTCAGAAAGGTGAAGTTGAGTGAGTTACTTTAAATGGCAGAATATTTGTAACTACAAATTCTAGATACCATCAGAAAACTTCCCAGAAAGACCTGCCATATGTTTTAAACCATGATGAAAATGGTCTTCTTAAAAAAGCTGCAGCTTTTATGTAGCTTATACTTGAGAATATCTTAGCATTTCCTTTAAAATTCTATTCTGAGATTTTTAAACTTGGCTTCAAAAATTCATTGTATGTTAAAATTTAACATGTGAAATATAAGTGAATATTATTTAACTGAATATTTAAATTAAATGTTTTCCATGTTTTATAGTTATTTAATACCTTAGCAGGATGTTTAGATTTAAATTATAAAAATAAATTTGTGCCACATGGACAACTGGCTGTGACTCATTTAGGTGTGCTAACAAGCTGTCCAAGCAAGTATATCAGTCACAATCTATGTGAACACTGATTCGTTGCTGAAAAGAGCAAAAATGCCAACAGGTAGAAAAACTGGGGGTGGAAGGTAGTATCCTTTGTTTTTCTTTTTTAAATTAATTAATTTGTTTTAATTGGAGGATAATTACTTTACAATATTGTGATGGTTTTGCCATACATCGACATGAATAACCCCCAGGTGCATATGTGTCCCCACCATCCTTTGACTTTTGAATGGTTCTTAATTCATTTTCACATTACCTTAGTTCACACAATAAACATTCAAGCCTTATTGTAGGCCAAATCCTTTGCTAAAAGAAAAGAAGACATAAAATAAGTTTCTTGCTCTCAAAAACTTGTAGTTCCAAGGGTAAAGCTGATAGGAGTGAAATAATCCTAATAGCATGAGATAAGTGCTGATAAAGTCAGATGCAGTAAGAATGTATATCAGATGAAATGTTTGAGAAGGCTTCTTAGAGGACATAATAAAATAGGTTTTAAAAAAATAAGTTGAGCATATGAATAAAATGAAATAATATTTAATAGCAAGAAGAACACATTCAAACAAGTTGTGAAAACAAGAAATAATTTAGTTTGGAAAAGTCTAAAATTATAGTAGTTACCTATAGAGAAAGAAGGTTATACACAGAAAAGTCAGAAAGACTTTCTACTAAAGCATATGGGAATCTGTCACAGAATTTTAAGTAGATAGCTGGTAGAAATAGTTTTGAATAGGAGAGGGATTATTCTGGTAGCCATGTGAAGGACAATATGATTGTAACCAGTGACATCAATTAGGAAGTTATTTAATAATACTAAGGAAATAGTCCAGAATTTACTAGTTATGCAATCTTGGGAAAGTTAGTTGGGATCTTAATTGACCTTTGTGAGCCTCTGTTTCATTAGTATTATGTAAGTTTAGCATTTATATTAGTATTCCATAACTTTAACAACAGATTAGAAAATTTTTGTGACAGCAGTGAGCACTGTGCCCATACAGGAGCTAAACGTGCTTACCCTTATCTTTCATTCCAGTGGTCCAGGTGCATAAATACTTGCAGATGGATTTTGAGCTGTTAGATATTTTGTTTGCGATCATTTGGGATCCAGGCAGAAGAGGGTGACAAGTGATAGATATCTACATCTTCTCTAGAGAAGAGCTTCTAATAGTTTATGTTTAAAAAAAAAAAAAAAAA